>JBCEWE010000181.1:187500-245000 GCA_039877035.1 Silurus lanzhouensis
ACCCGGAACAGTAACTACATATTAACACCTTGGCAACCACCCAGAATACCATAGCAACACCATAGCAACCATCCGAAACACCCTTTTAACTGCATAGCAACATCCATATCAACTACCCAAAACACCTGTCAAACTACCTAACACCTTAGCAACCCACTGTATACCCCAGGATATACCCTAGCAACCATTCAGAATACCATAGCAACACCCAGGCAACCACCCAGAATAAGATCAACCACCTAAAACACCCCGAAACTACCTAGCAACATCTTAGCAACCAACTGGAATAATCAATCCATCACATAGTAACAGAAACTTCATATTAATTAATCTGTAGTTTGTTTTCTTCTGAGCTTTTCTGCTCCACACCAGATGAAAAGCAGGTAGACTGTAATCTCTGTGAATCAGATAGAGATTAGAGGCAGTGATCGGACAGGAGGACTCTGGACAGGAGGAGTTTTAGTGTCCTGAGGAAAAAGAGAACTTCCTATTGTCATGTGACGCTGCACTGATGTGTTTCACCCCTCGGGGCTTTTTTCTCTCGTTCTTTTGTTTATTTCTCCCCCGTATCTGTCTTTCTTTATTATCTTTACAGCCTCATTAATAATGAAGTGTGGTTCTGCTCAACCGCCCGTCTGTCTCTCTCTCTCTCTCTCTCTCTCTCTCTCTCTTTCTCTCTCTCTCTCTCTATCCGCCTGTCTGTCTGTCTGTCTGTCTGTCTCTCTCTCTCTCTCTCTCTCTCTCTCTCTCTCTCTCTCTCTATCCGCCTGTCTGTCTGTCTCTCTCTCTCTCTCTGTCTCTCTCTCTCTCTGTCTCTCTCTCTCTCTCTCTATCCGCCTGTCTGTCTGTCTCTCTCTCTCTCTCTCTGTCTCTCTCTCTATCCGTCTGTCTCTCTCTTTCTCTTTCTCTCTCTCTCTATCCGCCCATCTGTCTGTCTGTCTGTCTCTCTCTCTCTCTCTCTCTCTCTTTCAACTTGTTATTCTGTCTGTCTGCCTGTCTGTCTCTCTCTATCTACTCGTCTGTCTGTCTGCCTCTCTCTCTCTCTCTCTCTCTCTCTCTCCATCCGTCTGTCTGTCTCGCTCTCTCTCTCTCTATCCGCTTGTCTGTATGTCTCTCTCCTCTCTCTCTCTCTCTCTCTCTCTCTCTCTCTCTCTCTCTCTCTCTCTCTCTATCCGTCTGTCTTTCTCTATCCGCCCGTCTGTCTATCTCTCTCTCTCTATTCGCCTATCTGCTTCATTGTCCGTCTGTCTGCCCACACTGTCTGTCTGTTCATCTTTCTGTCTGTCTGTAAAAAAAAATCTAAAAAAATAAATACTATAAAATTACCAGAATAATGTGAAATTTATGCTCGATTTCAGCTCTACTGTATCATTTTTTTTACATGTACTGTATTTTGATGTATTTTTTATATTTTATCATCAGTGAAATTTCCACCATTAAATGAAATCCCCTGCAATATTTCGACTAATTTATTCAAAAAGTAAATAAATGTTCACTCGTTGCCTCTTTTTCACTGCGCTAAAACCGCTAAATTCGACAAACTGGCGTGGCTAATGTGTCATTAATGCGCTGTTAGTTTGTCACCATGTTCTCACACGCACACACACACACACACACACACACACACACACACACACACAGCAGGTGTCAGACTGGGGTTAAAAGAGCAGCGTAACCGGGGTCACTGAGCCACACTGTCCCACCAAATGAGGTGGAAAATGAGGGGCGGAGAGACACACCTCTCAGTCCGTCCTCTCCTACACACACACTGCTCTTTCTGCTGTCCCCAAATGGTTTGAATACAGCTGCTGCCACTCATGAATTTAGGACGGCACTTAAACAACACAACGATCTGTCACACACACACACACACACTTTCCCCCACTTGACCTGACTTTGCCTGTCTTTCATCGCAGCTCAATCTGCCGTCCGTCAGTGACAGCGTGTTTTAGAGTGTGTTTTTAACCTCGTCTTGTTTAACAAGTAAATCAGGATACAAAGATTTTCCGCCCAAGTATCTGTGCACCTCACTATAAGATTGAACATCCAGTTTCCTCATTCGCTCTTATAATTCCCACCACTCTTCTGGGAAGATGTTCCACCAGATTTCATCGATCAACAAGAGTGTTAGTAAAGTCAGATATTCTTGGAGGTGAGGTAAGGAGGCCTGGGATGGAGGCAGTCCAGCGTTCACTTTCATCCCAGTGAGTTTGCAGCTCTTTATCAGGAGATCTTCTACATCTTCCAAACTCATGAAAAGCAGATGTTCATCATTGTCACGCTGAAGGAAGGTTTGTTTGGGTTCGGGTAAAATTTGACGAATACAAAGTGTGTGTGAATCCAGAGCAGAATTGGAGAAGAACCACATATGGGTGAGGGAAGTCAGGTGTCTGAATACCTTTGACCGAATACAGTGAAAGTAAATGATAATTATTTTGGTTTCTGTGTAAAAAAATGAAAGTGTTGTTGAGCGTGTGAGTAACGAGTGTGAGGCACTTCTCAGATTTCTTTCCGAACGACTGGCCACCTGTGTGTGTGTGTGTGTGTGTGTGTGTGTGTGTGTGTGTGTGTGTGTGTGTGTGTGTGTGTGTAGAGCAGAAGGCCAGGCTCTGGTGTCTGACACTGATTTGTAAAAGGAGACAATGCGGCTCATTGAGACTCTGAGCTCCACTGTCTGTTACACACACCTCGGCCGTCCCTCTCCAGAGCGTCCACGGCTCTTTAAACGGGACACCAGATTGCCCCAGGGCCGCTGGGAGGGGCCCAGTGTGTGTGTGTGTGTGTGTGTGTGTGTGTGTGTGTGTGTGTGTGTGTGTGTGTGTGTGTGTGTGGTAATGGGATACTTGTTGCTTTGACAATGAGATTCCACCGTAAAAGGGGGCGAGACACAAGGTGGCACGTGAGTGACTTTTTTTTTCAACTAACAAAAACAAAAGTCTCACACACACACACACACACACACACACACACACACACACACACACACACACACACACACACACGCTCCTGTACAATAGTCTCACTCCCCGATCTGGCGCATTGTTCGCTTGCATTACTCAAATCCCTTTCCATCTGTTGCTCTCTTGCGTTAAAGCTGTAAAACTTTCTGTAATTATCAATTATTTACAGTCTCGCTGCAAATCCCTGCTTCAGAACATCAAGCAGGTTCTCAACATCACTCACATGGCCCTGATCTCCTCCACCTGACACACAAACCTTCCTGCTTTGGAGAAATTCTGCTCTTCTTGCTAGAACATCACATAATAGAACCCATTTAGGACCATGGAGAACCATTACTCTGAGAAGGAACCCATTCTCCAAGAAGGGTTCCTTCACACAGATGTCTGAAGAAAAATAAAAAAAACCTTTGAGTTCTAATGTATGCTTGAAATGTGAAAAAATGGTTCTTGAGTGGTTCTCCAAAGGTTGATTATGTCCATTTTAAAAAGTGGAGAAACCTAAATTATCCAATGAACCCATAGAACCCTTTTGATGGAACCTTTTTCTGAACATGGAATGCACTAGAGATGTACATAGCTCTAATTTAAACCATTGACAAATTTTCTCCAGTTCACTATTCATCCACCATCTATTTATAAACATCTACACCTCCTTTAGAAGCTTAAGAAGGTTCTCTACATCATCCACATGGCCCTGATCTCCTCCAACTAAAACACCAACATTCTTCTCTACCTTGGAGATATTCTGCTCTGCTCGCCAGAACATCATGAAATATAACCCATTTAGGAACATGGAGAACCATTAGTCTGAGAAGAAATCCGTTCTCCAAGAAGTTCCTCAGGACAGATAAACTGAAGAACCATTAAGTATTGGTGCCCCATTGACAGTTCCTGGTCCTTAGGTTCAAAGACCAAATCAGACCAGGTTCTACTTGGAACTTCACGTTGTTGCAGAGTTCTACATAGAAGCTCAGAATAAAAGATAAGAAAGTGAAACGTATGCGTTTGTTCGTTTGTTTGTTTGATTGTTTGTTTGGTTTTTATAGTTCATACAAGTGCTTCTCATCTTCAGTAAAAGTGTTCTACCTGGAAATCCACTTCGCTGTAGGGTTCTTTAAAGGTTCCTCACGGAGGTGGAAAGAGTAATAAAATATGGTTACTCAAACAAAAGTTACTGTTACTTCAAATTTGATTTAAGTACAAGTGAAGTTACGGATCTAAAATTCTACTCAAGTAAAAGTTAAAAGTCGTTATTAGAATTGTATGGGGGGGGGGTGTGTAGTTTTAAAGTGTTAATATAAATTAAAATATAAATCTCAAACACGTTGTTTTTATTTGAAGGAACACGTTTAGAGATTAAAGTGCAATAATAAAAAACACTCCATGACTAATGTGACTTTTGTACTTTTGCCGCAAAACAAAACAGGAATCTCACGTGATCACGTCATTTATCACGATAAGAGAAAATGCAAAATGCAGATTTAGAATTCAGGCCGCGAGCGAACGCATCGAACAACTTTCCATTCGACAGCAATTTCGCTTTCAGCTAATCAGCCAATCAGCGCAGGAGTTTCTTGGGGGTGCAATTATTTTTATTTATTTATTAATAAATGTTGTTTTATGCAACAAAAAAAACAAAACTGCTTTTTAAAATATTTAAAAAACTTCTTTCAAAAGCAGAAATACAGAAAGAAATCTACTCAGTTACAGTAACGTCTGTGAATAGAATCTGTTTCTTTCCACCTCTGGTTCCTGGTGCGCAATAAAGACTCACAAGGAACTGTTCTGGTTCAGGAACCATCCACAGCTCGACAGAGAACCTGTAATAATGCGTTCCTTTCAGGGTTCCTCTGCTGTTTGTTGGTTCTCAGCTTTCAGCAATGACTAACTCTGAATCTTTTCTAATCGAAGAAGCCTTTGTTGCATTCTATGAAATCATGTGAAGAACCTTTAGTTGATTCAGTTCCCTAACTGGGGTCCAATCCGACAGCAGAAAGAAGTTTCTCCTGCATCTCAAACGGTCACCAGATGTTTGGATTTCAAGTCTCCAGGTTCTGAGGTCCATCAGGTGTTTTTTGTGTGTGTGTTGTGGAGAAGATCGATCAGGTTTTTTTTTCTCCTGATGAATAAAACTTTCCGTGTGATGAAATATTCATGTGGAACCTGCAGCCGTTTTGTTCTCCGTGTCAACAAACATTGTCTCACGTCATTATTCATCCCTCCATTGTCACAGCGAGGAGACGAGGGTCCCGTTTTACTCCTGCTTTTCTCCTCAGTGTCAGTGACAAGCTGTTGCCTGCTCCCTCTGCACCACTCCCTCCCTCCATCCCTCCATCCCTCCCTCTCTCTCTCTCTCTCTCTCTCTCTCTCTCTCTCTCTCTCTCTCCATCCCTCCCTCCCTCTCCCCTTTTTTTTCCATCTCTCTGCCTCTCTCTCTCTCTCTTCTATCCCTCTATCCGCCTCTCTTTCTGTCTCTCTACCTTCTTTTTCCTCTGTCTTTTTCTCCATCTTCTTCTCTCTCTTACTTTCCTTCCATCTTTTTCTCTATCCTTCTCTCTTCCCCCATTCTTCTTTCTATTCCTTTCTCTTTCTCCCTCTCTTGCTCTCCTTCTATCTTCCTATACCCCCCCCTCACTGCTCCACCTGTTGAAGCGATTGTTGATGCATTGTGCTCTCTCTCTCTCTCTCTCTCTCTCTCTCTCTCTCTCTCTCTCTCTCTCTCTCTCTCTGTGTGCACGCCCCTCCTCTCCTCACCCAGGGGATATATAAAGAGAGAGCTCCACTTCACACACACACTTCACACACACACACAAACACACTTCAGCACTTCAGCCCCAGCAGACATGTCAGTCTCTCTCTGGTGTGAGGAGGAACCTCAGAGGACGTCGGTCCGAGCGTCGTTCGACCCCAACGCGTCCGGCCTCAGGGTCATCGAGAGACTGCTGCACTCCGAGGAGAGATACGTCCCGTCTGCCCTCTACGTCTCCCTCGTCCAGAGAGAACCCAAACGCAGAGAGGAACTCGCCAAGTGGACGCTCGAGGTAGACATCATTTATAAATAATAATAACAATAATAATAATAATAATAATAATAACAACAACATCAACAACAACAACAATAATAATAATGTGTTTAGTCAAATCTTTTTTCAGTTTTAGGAACAAAAACATCCTCAGGGTCCAAATATTAAAAAAAGTCTGAAAATACAGAATGAAATATTTTAGATTTATTAATTATTTAACAGCAGAAAGAAACAGAGTCTGACAGGAGAGAAACATTTCTATTAAAACTCTCAAACACTAAACACTGATTATTAACACTAAACACTAAACACTGATTATAAACACTGATTATTAACACTAAACACTAAACACTGATTATAAACACTGATTATTAACACTAAACACTAAACACTATAAACACTGATTATTAACACTAAACACTAAACACTGATTATAAACACTGATTATAAACACTGATTATAAACACTGATTATAAACACTAAACCGACCCTGAAACTAAAATAATAAATAAAAATAAATAATATATTTTTTTGAAATGAAAAGGATGAATTTATCCAGTAGTGAGAACTGATTAGAATCAACATCTGTAATAGATTTCAACTACATAAAGCAAACACATGATGATGGAATGCTTAGAAAGAGAGAGAGAGAGAGAGAGAGAGAGAGAGAGAGAGAGAGAGAGAGAGAGAGAGAGAGAGACAAAAAGAAAATGAGAGAGAGAGAGAGAGAGAGAGAGAGAGAGAGAGAGATGAAGTGACTGGGAAGATAGATAGATAGATAGATAGATAGATAGATAGATAGATAGATAGATAGATAGATAGATAGATAGATAGTGGGTAAAAGGAAAACTGGAGAGAGAGTCAAACGGGGAGAAAGAGAAAGATAAAGTTAGTAAGAAGAATAGAGACAGATGGAGTGGGTGAGAAAAAGATAGATAGATAGATAGATAGATAGATAGATAGATAGATAGATAGATGGATAGATGGATAGATAGATAGATAGATAGATAGATAGATAGATAGATAGATAGATAGATAGACGGATAGATAGATAGATAGATAGATGGATAGATGGATAGATGGATGGATAGATGGATAGATAGATAGATAGATAGATAGATAGATAGATAGATAGATAGACGGATAGATAGATAGATAGATAGATAGATAGATAGATAGATAGATAGATAGAGAGCAGCTCTCTGTGTGATGGAATGAGAGAAGTGTGTGGAAGAGAAACATAAAGAACACAAGAAGACAATAAAGAGGTGGAGCTTCGTGTTAATTTATGTGAATTTGTGTGAAATATCTCATGGTGACGTCATTGTAATCTGAGTGATTGGTTATTTCAAAAAAAGGGCGTGGATATAACATATTCCGCGGTATTTAACACCGTGGTTGTTTGTTTGTTGTTTGTAGTTAGGCGTGTAAAGTAGATTTATGGTAATCGCTGTGGCCCCGCCCCCTCCACCTGTGCAGGTGTGCTGTGATTGTGGGTGTGACGAGGCCGTGTTTCCTCTGGCCGTCTCTCTGCTGGATCGCTACTTGTCCTCCACGCTGTCCCTCCCCGTCTCTCCCACATGTCTCGCCGCCGCCTGCGTTTTCGTGGCGTCCAAACTGACGGAGAGCGAGACGGTCACAGCGCATGCGCTGTGCGCTTCCGCCGAGTACGACTTCATCTCGTCCGACCTGCGCGTGAGTGTCATGCAAATTTATTCACATTCATTTACATTAATTAGTTTATTAATGTATTTATTACTTTAATTGATGATGCACTTGTTTCTGTTTAAGTTAAATCTACAGCTTTTTCAAGTTTGTCCTACACTATAAGGTCAAAAGTTTGTGGACACCCTACCACAAGAACAATGTGCCTCTTTTTGAACATCTCATTCTACCGTTCAGTCTCCATTCACTCTCATTATAAGTTCATCTCTTCTGCAGCTTGTGTGTATGCAAGTTAAAAAATAGTTCTGAAATGGTTCTCCAAAGGTTCTCTGGTTAAATGGGTCCTTCATAATCAGAAGGTTGATTGATGAAGTTCATTTCAGAAGGTCTACAACCCCAATAAGATGTACATAGCTCTATTTTAAACTACGGAAAAGTGTTCTCCAGTTCACTGGGTATCTCAGGGTTCTAATAAGGAGTTCCTAGCTTTTAGCTCTTCTTAAAAGTTTCTTAGAAGACTTAAAGGTTCTTTGGAAGTTCCTTTGGGGGAATCATAATACAGATCATCCTGATAACAGGAACCTACCTCTCATCTGACCACATCTTTGATTCACATTCATTAGTTTAATAATATATTTATTACTTTAATTAATAATTTACTTGTTTGTTTAAATTATATCTACAGCTTTTTAGTGTTTTTCCTTCACTATAAGGCCAAAATTTTATGGACACCCGACCAAAAGAATGACATGTGCTTCTTTTCGAACGTTTGATCTTATTCCACATTTGGTCTCCATTCACTCCTGTAATAAGCTCCACTCTTCTGGCACTCTTCTGGATCTTCTGGTTTCACTATATATATTTATTTGAGGGTTCCGTATTTCCTAAAAGAACAAGACAAAGGAGAACATCTCGTTCTTCCAGGGTTTACTGGATAATTAAAGGTTCTTAGTGCAGAGAACCAAATAGAGAATCCCTAGTCCTACAGAGAACACTGATACATAATGTATAAACCAAATTACGTAAATCTCTCAAGGGTTCGTCAAGGGTTCTTTAACTGTTTGTTGGTTCCAACAGTGGGTTACTCAGGACCCTTTCCAACAGGGGAACTTTCCATTGTAGGGTTCTACAAAGACAAAGCTCCATGTTTGTCAGAAAGGATTCTTTAGATGTTAAAAGATTCTAGATTAAAATAAATCTGGTTATTGGTTTCTGAGTAGAACCATGGAGGTTTCCTCAGATGATAGTTTGAGATTTGAGTCTTGTCTTGTGCAGGAAATGGAGCGAGTGGTGCTGGGAACGCTGCGCTGGGACGTGGCTGGCGTCACCCCTCAGGACTTCATCCCTCACTTCCTGACGTGTTTGGAGGAGCTGATGGGGGACGCAGAGGACAGTGGCGATCTCGTGTCTACGCTCAGACGCCACGGGGACACGCTGGCTGCCATGTGCGTGTGCGACTCTCGCTTTTTAGGAACTCGTCCATCTCTAGTAGCTGCTGCCACACTCAACTCTGCCCTCCGAGGACTGGAGGCCAAGAGGAGGTGGGAGATGAGTCATGTGACCAGCACGCTGGCTGCGCTGTGTTGCAGTGACCCGGTGAGTGGGCGGGGTTTATTTTATATTTACTATACATCGTATTCGGTGTTTAAAATATCTACTGGAGTGAAAATGGAGAAGGAGCGATGAGAAAACTTCCTCATATATATTTAATACATTAAAAGAACTTAGCAACACTGCTAATCAGACAAGCTAATTGGAAAACAGACTGTCATGTGACATAACAAATAAACTTGCTATCTAATTTACCAAACTATTTTATAGTCATCTTCAAGAGATCATTTGCAATGTGTGAGTGTGAGGGTGAGGCCGAACACATCTTCTCTCATGTTCTCACAACACAAGTTCTTCAGTTAGTGACCAAAATGTCCCATTCGGACTGCACAGAATTTCCTTCCATTTATTTACTGTTCAATTCTTCTGTGTTCTTTTACCAAGTTTGTGTGTTTGTGTGTTATAACTGGAGTTTTTTCTTCCTCGCAGGCCGTGCTGCAGTTCTACAGCGAGATGATCGAGGATGCTCTCAGGGAACGACTGAGGAATGGCCGAGGGCAGGATGACAAGGAGGACGGGAAGAACGGAGGGATGGAGGATGAGAGATCGAGCACGCCGACTGACCTGAGAGAAATCGACTTTTAAAACAAATCTCAGAAAGCGCACACGTCCGCCATCTTCCTCCTCCATCATCATCATCATCATCATCAGTGAAACTGATGTAAACTTCTCAATGCTGCATGAAAATGTTTTTTTAAATCTCACAATTTTATTTATTTAATTTAATAATTGTCGTTATTTATTTCTTCGTTCCTCCGAGGTGTTACGTTCTGACAAATTTGTTTATCGTGATTCCGTTTTTTATGTTTGTATGTGGATTTTCTTTTTATAGTGTGTGCAATTTTTTTCATCTGCATGAATTTCTACCTAATGTTATGTACCGTTTATTTATTAATGATCTTTATTCGTTATTTATTCATGCGTGTGATGTTATTTTAATTTATTCGGATTTTCTTTTTGTTTACTATGTAAGACAATTCTTGATGAAATGAAAAATCTATTTTTTAAAAGTAATTAAAATAATATTTAATAAACATCGCTGTCGTTTGTGGGTTTGTGTCCGAGTCTTTGAAACAAAATTATTCAATTTATTTAGTTAATTATTTTGTGTTAAATTATTTAAGAAATATGAATGACAATAGTTATTTTAATTATTATTAAATCAACAAATCATATTCATAATACATAAACCAGATAATATTTAATAACAATAATATTATATCTATAAATTATTGTAATCTTTTTAATACCGGGTGGAATTGTATTAAATGATAAATCATGCAAAAATAAATATAAAATAATCTATTTTATTTGTAATGATTAGCGAAATGCTAACGCTTGTTATGCTAGGCATTAGCAGTGACGTGTACATTTTGGAATATTATAAAAAACATATAAACCCAATCCTCTATATAATGTTGTACATAGATGTATTGTGTATCATGTTCCATTTGTTATATGACCAGATCGCATTTTTTAATATATATTTTATTATAAAAACATAAATACAAATAAATCTACGTATTAGCCGTCGCGTATTGATGACGCAATCAACCGGATTGATGACTAAGCAACGCGACGACGGGGAATCAAAACAAACGTGGACGTTTCCCAGGGGTTTGTTTCATTACTGGGGATTAAAATAAGACGTGAAAACCTGTTCAACTCACTTTAAAGGTAAGTTTGAAATGTCCAAGATGATTACCAGACAACTGTGGTGGTGTTTTTGTGAATGATCTTTGAGAAAATAAACGGAAGAGGATAGTATTTCACGTGCTGATGCTGTCTGGGCCTGTATTAAATATCAGTAAACATGTGTTGCTTTTAATATCCATATTTATTTTGGTCTCTGTCTCCTGAAGTTTTGAGTCGAGAGGAGAAATCATAAACACCAGAAGATCTGGGAAGTGTCTCGAGCTGCCTTTGAAAGCTGCTGTACAGGTGAGCTGAATATTAGACATTGATCAGGTTTTAGGATCAGGAGGAACATTTCTGTGAGGAAGTGAGTCCAAGATGTTATCGATCATTAATGCATTATAAACATTTGTACATCATCTGAGATGAGATGGCACCTCCGAGATCTTCTCATTGTGGTGATAATGGTCTGGGTTGTTAGGTTCTTTGAATACACGTGCAGACGTGATTAATGCGTCGGGATTGAGTTGAGGTTCTACATATAGAACCCATGATAAGCAGCGCTGTGATTGGCCGATCAGTGGTACAGTGAGAGCCAATAAGAGTGCAGAGTAACAGTAATAAGAACTGTTACACGAAGAGTTTCAGATGTAAACTACAGCTCACTGAGGGAATAAATGTTGTTGTTGTTGTTGTTGTTATTATTGTTTACAGGAGTATGGTGGGCGTTTGTGTGTGGCTGCTGCTCCTGTCCGTGTCTCCGAGGGTGTGGTCAGTGCCGATCGAGCGCAGCGCTCCAGCACAGGATGAGAAAGCCGAGGAAAATGCGGTATGAGTGGTGTTTTTTTAAAAACAAAACTGCAATAGTTTAGCAACTGATGAGGCGAGCAGGAACTTTACACAACTGCACATTTGATTCGTCTTCAGGACCCACACCTTCTTACCATCTCCTAATCTCGCACCTCGTCTTAATCCCACACCTTGTCTTAATCCCACACCTCGTCTTAATCCCACACCTCGTTTTAATCCCACACCTCGTTTTAATCCCACACCTCGTCTTAATCCCACACCTCGTCTTAATCTCACACCTCGTCTTAATCTCGCACCTCGTCTTAATCCCGCACCTCATCTTAATCCCGCACCTCATCTTAATCCCGCACCTCGTCTTAATCCCGCACCTCGTCTTAATCCCGCACCTCGTCTTAATCCCGCACCTCGTCTTAATCTCACACAGTGCCCCAATCCTTTTTTTTGGTTTCTGTATATGTGGTGCGCGCACACACACACACACACACACACACACACACATCTCCTGTACCAGTTCGTCTTGTGCTTTATTGGACCCCTCGGTCACACCCCCTTGTTCAGCAAGGCAAGAAACTTTTATTGTAATTTTAACCCTATACACGTATATCTGACGCCGTACACAGTGAAACCAGACAACGTTCCTCCAGAACCCTGGTGCCACATAAAACAACATAGTTCATGTTTATTTCTATTGCGCTTTTTACAACAGACATTGTCTCAAAGCAGCTTTACAGAATTTAAGACTGAAGGTGAATGATGTGTTTATCCCTGATGATTAAGTCTGGGGGGCGACTGTGGTGAAGGAAAAACTCCCTTAGATGTTATGAGGAAGAAACCTTGAGAGGAACCAGACTCAAAAGCAGAACCTCATCATGATTTGGGTGACATCAAGAGTGTGATTATAGTCTTTAAACACTACAGAACACTGTAGAGTGAGAACTTACATGAGCACTGGAGTGTGTGAGTGAGTGATGATCTTTCTACAGTCGTATACAGTCAGTTCACGTTGTGGAACCAGGAGCTACTGAGCAACTCATCAAATAGCTCAACATCTGAGATCATCGTAGATCCATCACCAGCTTCCTTTAAAAAACATGGAGCTACAAGAACACAGTTAAGGACTAAAGTGTGTTGTGTGGTAATTTGCAACCAACAGCATGTGAACAGTTCTGGAGTTCCAATAAATGAAGAATATAATATGGGTGGTGCTGAAGACATGGATGTGTGAAATGAGTAGTGTGTGGGTGTTTGAGTTCAGAGTTGTAGCAGCTCAGTAACACACAGTTGAGTGAGTGATCTTGGTGATGGAGCTGGTGTTGAGCGACCAGGTGATGTTCTCCGCCAGACAAACACCAAGGATTTTGGTGCTCTTGAGGATCTCCACGGAGGATCCATCGATGATCAGTGGAGAATGGCCGCTCTGTGCTCTCCTGAAGTCCACAACCATCTCTAGTTCTGTCAACGTTTAGAGACGGGTTGTTGCGCTACATCAGGCTGTTAACTGCTGCACCTCACCTCTGTATGCTGACTCGTCGTTCTTGCTGATGAGACCCACCTCGGTCGTGTCATCAGCGAACCTGACGATGTGGGTCGAGCTCTGCATAGCTACACAGTCGTGAACAGCAGTGGGCTGAGCACACAGCCCTGAGGTGCCCCAGTGCTCAGGATGCTGGAGATGCTGTTTCCTGATTGTATCAATGCTGAACTGAAGTCTATAAACAGCATTCGTAAGTAAGTGTCCTCATTGCCCAGGTGGGTGAGGGCCAGACGAATTGTTCGTGGAGATGGCATCGTCCGTGGAACGGTTTGGACGATACGCAAACTGCATCAGGTCCAGTGAGGGTGGAAGCTGGGTCTTGATGTTCCTCATGATGAGCCTCTCGAAGCACTTCATCACGATAGGTGTGAGCGCGAAGGGACGATAGCCATTGAGGCAGGAGACTGTAGACTTTTTCCGGCACTGGGACGATAGTCGTTGTCTTGAGGCACGTAGGAACAACTGCGCTGCTCTGGGAGATGTTGAAGATGTTCGGTGAAGACATCCGCTAGCTGTTCTGCACATTCCCTGAGTTTTCCTCACGTCATCCGTGGATAGACAGAGAACCTGGTCACTGGGAGGAGGAGGAGTTTACCAGATAAACAGTAATCATGAGACATTTGTGTGTGTGTGTGTGTGTGTGTGTGTTGTAGGACACAGGGCTGTATTATGATCGTTACCTGAGGGAGGTGATCGAGGTTCTGGAGACGGATCCTCACTTCCGAGAGAAACTGCAGAGCGCAAACACCGAGGATATAAAAGTAACACACACACACACACACACACACACACACACACACACACACACACACCCCACCTGGATGTTTGTAAACATGGCCACCACCATAAGAGGAAATTACTGCATCTCATAAATCGTGTGTGTGTGTGTGTGGGTGTGTGAGAGAGATTAGGAACCGTGTGTGTGTGTTTTGATGTTTTAGAATTTTGTAATCCCAGAAGTTGTAATGGCCTTCATCAGCCAATCAGCTTTCAGCAGAATTTTAAAGCTTCAGGTTACTCGTATATTCTCATTTATTAATAGCCATTTTTGTGTGTGTGTGTGTGTGTGTGGGGGGCGACAGAACGGACGCCTCAGCAAGGAACTGGATTTGGTGGGTCATCATGTCCGAACCCGTCTGGACGAGCTGAAGAGGCAGGAGGTGTCTCGCCTCAGGATGCTGCTCAAGGCCAAGATGGACAGCACCAACATGCAGAGTAAGAGTCGTGTGTGCGTGTGTGCGTGTGTGCGTGTGTGTGTGTGTGTGTTTTTTCAAACACCACAACGAGCTCCTGTTCCCGTTCCTCTGCCAGGTGTTCAGATGGATCACGTGTCCTTACTGAAGCAGTTTGAACATCTGGATCCTCACAACCAGAACACGTTCGAGGCCAAAGACCTGGAGCTGCTCATCTCCACGGTGAGCTCCAGCGTTCCTCACACTGATTAGTGTTCGGTTCATTACCCAGGAGTTTTCAGGAAGCAGGTGTGTGTGTGTGTGTGTGTGTGTGTGTGTGTGTGTGTGTGTGTGTGTGTGTTTGGAGGACAAAGCATTACATTCATAAATAGGTAAATAAATAATAATAGTAAATAATTAAATGATTGGCTTTTAATTTATTTACTTCAATTTATTTAAAAGAAGGAAAGAAAGAAATACTGGTGAGTAAAAGGAGGTTGAGGCACACGTGCACACGTTTGTGTTGAATCTGCACCATTAGGTCGTACGTGTGACATCATTCATTCAATATTTCAGATATCGACACAATTAACATCCACGTAAAATTGCTCATGATTAATAAAAGACCGTCTAAGCTCCGCCCACTTCTGAACTGAACCTGCTGTGATGTTCTGGATCTGTGGCGCAATCTTGACGTTATTGTTACAATAATTCCAGAAGTAACATTTTTATATGATTTCTGATCAAAGGAACGAAACGACTCCAAAAAAAACGAGATTCAAAGAACCGAGTCGCTGAAAGGAGCCGCATGAGCCGATGGGAATTGTAGTTCAAATATCTATAAAGGATGATATTTACCTTTTTTTTGTTTTTTTGTTTAATTAAACTGATTCATTAAATGACGGATTGGTATCTGTGGACTTCGCACCCTCAGCCCCATCCTGCGGCTCTCTGGTGGTTAGTTTCAGCTTCTGTATCTCCTTTTCCATGGTCTTTATCATCCTGTTCTTCTCCTCAATCTCCAGCAACTTGACGCTGAGCTTTTCACGCAGTTCGGTTTCAAGCCTGTCCTTGCTCTTCTTCATGAGCTCCAGCTGCTTCACGAGCGACTCCGCCTCGTTCCTGTACTTCTCCACTTGGATCACCAGCATCTCCTTTTCGGCCTGACTGGCTCTCCTCATCTCCAGTGTCTCCTCCTTGTTTTTCCTCTTCAGGTCCTGTTTTTGCTTTTGCTGCAACTCCCTGATCTCTCGCTTCTTCAAGCTGTCCATGTTCTTTCTCTCGCTTTCAAATTCCAGGCTCATTTTCTGGACTTCTTCCTCGTGGCTTTTTTCCAGTTTCTCTTTTTCCATCAGCAGAATCCTAATCTTTTCTTCCAGCTGAACTTCTTTATCCGTCCCCTCTGTAAACTGGAGCTCGGGTGTTTCTCGGCTCGTGCTGTTCCTCCTGGTTTGGATCCACTCTAGAGGGCTTAATATATCTATGATGCTGTCTCTTTTCTTCGGTTTCTCCTTCCCTTCGTTCCCATTCCTCTGCTCTTCCACGTTTTTTGTCGCTTTCTCACACTCCTCCACCAATTTCTCCTCCGTCGCAGTGGACGTTCCCTGGTCGCGTTGGAGCTCCTCCTGGAGTTGGGGGTCCATCGTCTCCAGCTCTTGCTTGCGTTCTTTCTCCAAAGTGCAATGCCGTGTGCAAAACCGTGTCACCGCGACTTATGATTTTAAAATCACACGACCTGCTCACAAGCACGTGCACTGCTGCCGTCTAACACGGACTGATGGAGAGACGGAGTGAGGGAGAGGGTTAACAACTTCTCTGTGATGTCACGGACCCCGCCCCCTTTCATAATCCTCTCTGATGTCATCGCAACGTGTCACGTGATACAAAGAGCTGCAACAACTACCGTAATTTCCGGACTATAAAGCGCACCCAAATATAAGCCGCACCCACTGAATTGTACAAAGATTGTTATTTTGAACATAAATAAGCCGCACCTGTCTATAAGCCGCATGTCTACACTGAAACTAATGAACTTTACACAGGCTTTAATGAAAGACAGTGTGTGTTACACGGCTTGTATCTAAACAGTAGCCTACCAAGAAAGTCATTGTTCTCTGTCTTCCTCCTTCCTTTCACAACTATTTCTCTCGAGAGTTTATCTTTTGGCATCGTCGTGTGTTTAAAAATCACCATCGGTGAAGCTTTTCTCCCGATGCCGTGCAGCTCAGAACACAGGTAAAGTGTGTTTTCATGCCCGGTTGTTTTCAGTGTGACGAATGATTCACATTTCCTGTAGACAGTCCGAGTGAGCGGCAGGTCAAACGTCAGAGGAACATCATCCATATTTATGATGTGGTGCGGCCCGATTCAGTGGGAGCGCATCTGATTTAATATAAAGAGTTTCATTGGTTCACCCGAACCCGTTCGGCAATTTCATTGGTCTAATGTTATGGGGTTCAGTTTTTTAGCTTGAAGTTTGTGAAATCGGGAAAAACCAGGAAAAATCCATAAATTAGCCGCTTTGTTGTTTAAGCCGTGGGGGTTCAAAGCATGAGGGGAAAAAAGTAACGGCTTATAGTCCGGAAAATACGCTAATTCATTTAATTATGATAAAAAAAATTTTAAGATATATTGCTCATGCTGATGCTAAACATCTGTTTTTTTTTTAAACAAAAATGGTCAAAACAATGTTGTGTTATGTTTTTTAAGCAGGTTGTTGACTTGTGATCTACACAACACAGTGTAAATGTTGATTTACACAACCTTCATCTACTCAAATGCGTTTAGTTTTTACAGAAACAAACAACCAGCTTGAGTGAAATCCCTCATTCGCTCCCCAACAAGCAGCACTATGAGCTTTATAATGTCTCAATAAAAGATCTCAATATGTGGCTTTTGCATTTTTAAGTACACTTTTACACAGAAACACTCCGAATTAGTGTTTTATATGGTTGTAATAAGCAAAACATCATATTTAAATCTTTTTTTAACCTGATCAATCATTTATCAAAATAATAATTCGTTGCAGCCCCATATACGATGATGGATGGAAAGCTGTACAAGTCGATGGATAGATTGAGAGATAAATAGTTTAAGGCTAAAATGTATTCATTTATTAATTTATTTATTTATTCACTCCCTAAATATGCGAAATTGTCAGGATTTTCTACTTTTAAGAGAAATTCTTGATCTGGACAGAAAGAATACGAAGCGCTAGCATTAGCCGTTAGTCACTTCCTGGTTAGCGGCTAACGCTAGCACTCTGGGTTGCTTGGTTTAATAATATCTAAAATATCTTTTCTAAAAAATAAAATATATTAAAATAGAATTAAATCAAATGTATTCAATACACTTTTTATTATATTGATTAAATCAATTAATTAAATTGGCACAAATTAAAAAGATTAAATTAAATTAAATAAGTGGAAAAGTTACATTAAACACTTTAATTTGTTAGAGTCCATTTGGGTAGTGTGTGTGTGTGTGTGTGTGTGTGTGTGTGTGTGTGTGTGTGTGTGTGTGTGTGTTTCTATTTAATGTGATCTACTTAACTGTTCTACTTACTTCAGCAAACTTTAAAAAATGTCTTTATTCCTTCCATTCGACTGTTTTTATACGTAAAAACAGAAGGTAGCGATTTTGCACAAATCTGAGTTTCACAAATTGTATTTCTGTTCGTCAGAGTTTTGGGAATAATAGACAGATACACAGACAGATACACAGACAGATCAACAGACAGATCAACAGAAGGGCAGATCAGATTTGAGTTGAAATGTGCTACTCTGGGAGCATAGCTGAATGGATAGAGATCTGGATGGATAAATAGATAAAGGACACGTACATGGCTGAATAGATTGACGGATATGAACATGGATGTATAGTTTTGTTGGTCGATAGATAGATTTATTAATAGATTGTTTATAACTTAGAAGGAAAAAGTGCGATCCTCTAAATTAAAATCACATGACCACCACAAAAGGGCAGAAACGGTTCCTTAAATAATTGAAATACCAAAAGAAATTGTCCATTTAACTGAACACTGAGCACTGCGTTTCCCCACGGACTGTTATTACTGACGCACCACCTGCTAAACTCTGGAGCGCTCTGGACTGGGAACGCAGAAGAAGGAGAGAAAACAGCGAGGAGAAGATTTGTACGGAAGCCCGTTTTCGCCACATGAAATAAAAAAAGTTTGCCTAATTCCAACTTTTTTTTCCCGGCCAATCGGAATGCAGCAGGAATGTTGGACGTTTGCGAGAAATAAAGTCGGAATTTGAGATGATTTCAAATACTTTTTTTGTATTTTTCAGCTTTAACATTAGAGTTGGTCATGTGATTGTCTTTATATCTCTGTTCATTACATTACATTGAAACTGTGTGTGTGTGTGTGTGTGTGTGTGTGTGTGTGTGTGTGTGTGTGTGTGTGTGTGTGTGTGTGTGTGTGTGTGTGGCAGGCCACTAAAGACCTGGAGAATTACGATGCAGAGCGTCACGAGGAGTTCAAGCGCTACGAGATGCTGAAGGAGCACGAGAGGAGGGAGTACCTGAAGAGTCTGGACCAGGAGAAGAGGGAAAGGGAGGAGAAGAGGATGGAGGAGATGAAGGAGAAACACCGCCAGCATCCCAAAGTCAATGCACCGGTCAGACCATCCATCCATTCATCCATCCATCCATCCATTCATCCATCCATCTGTCTCTCCCAACTGTTCATGTTTTTACAGTTCTTCTCTCCTTCCCTCCCAAAGTCCATCCATTTTTTCTCCATACCATTCCATCCATTTTCCCTGCATCCCTCCATCCCAATCAGCTATCTCTCTCTTCATCCTATCGAACACCCGTTTTCCTCGTCTGCCCAAATATCTATCCATTTTTCCTCTCCCCATTTATCCGTCCCTCGATCCCAACCATCAATCTATTCATCCCCCTAATCTATTCATCCCTACATCTCTCTATCTCTTAATCAAACATCTATTCCTTCTCATCATCAGTCCATCCCTCACTTTTAATCATCCCTCTGTTCAGTCCTCCATCTCTCCCTCTCACCCACACATCCAGCTTTTATCCATCTATCCGACCTCTCCATCCAACTATAACTTCCCTCTTTCATTTATCTGTCCATCCTTTTCTTCTCATCCTCAATTTAGCTTTCAATCTAAGACAACCATCTATTTATTAATTCCTCTCAACTACCCATTCATCTATTTTTCGTTTTTTTTCCACCTGTTTGTACCATATATCCATCCTTCCTGTTTATCCATCTGCTCATTCATTCTTCCGATTTATTCATCCACTCATCCATGTTTTCATTTCATTCCTCCATCCATCTTTCTCTTTGATCCGTTTATTAGTATTTTCTAACCATCTATTTGTCCATCCATCTTTTTTTCCCCCCTTTTATCGATCACTCCTCACTTTAAACCCATCTCTCACTCCCAAGCATCAATCCATCTATTTATTCTGCCAATCATTTATTACTTTGTCCGTCCATCCCTCCATCTCTATCTCTTACCCGAATGTCCCTCTATCTATCGTCCTCTTGTTTATGTGAGATGTCATTCCTTAGTTAGACGCACACCGGAGCTCACCAGCACGTGTCCACCTTCAGTGACTGCATCACGTGACTCCACTAGGATGGACGTAAAAAAAGAGTTGGAACACGTCTCCAGCCGGATGATGAGTGTTTTCTCTTTTTGTGTTTCCTGTATGTAGGGGAGTGTAGACCAGCTGAGGGAGGTGTGGGAGGAGACGGACGGGTTGGACCCACAGGAGTTCAACCCCAAGACCTTCTTCAAACTCCACGGTAACTCCTCAGATTTGATGAAATGAACTGCTGTTGAATTCTGCGTTCTGATTGGTTGAAAGGTGATGATTCATGGAAGGAGTCTCCAGTCTGAGTGCTTTGTAATACAGTGTTTTTTTTTCTTTTTCTTCCTTCAGACACTAACGAGGACGGCGTGCTGGACGAGCAGGAGCTGGAAGCTCTCTTCACAAAAGAGGTAAACAACAGACCGGTTGGCAGAAGTTGAGGTAGTGATGATGTCACAACCTTTCCACCAATCAGGTGCTGTAATGATGGTATTTACTGAAAGATGTGGAAAGGTTGACTTGTCTTCTGTGTGCATTTCTGTTTGTTTTTTCAGTTGGAGAAGGTGTACGACCCGAAGAACGAGGAGGACGACATGATGGAGATGGAGGAGGAGAGGCTGCGGATGAGAGAACACGTCATGAAAAACGTCAGATTCATCTTTCTCTCTATCTTTTTTGCAGGAATGAGAGATCAAAATATGATCTCGCACATAGACAAATAAATAGAAATTATCTGTCTGATTGTCTGTCAGTCTGTCTGTCTGCCTATTTACTTCTGTCTGTCTGCTTATTTATTTCTATTTGTCTGCCTCTCTGTCTGTCTGTCTGTCTATTTCTATTTGTCTGTCTGTCTGTCTGTCTGTCTGTCTGTCTGTCTGTCTATTTAATTCTATTTGTCTGTCTGTCTGTCTCTTTACTTCTGTTTGTCTGTCTGTCTATTTCTATTTGTCTGTCTGTCTGTCTGTCTGTTGTTTTTTTTTTTGTTGTTGTTTTTTTTTATTGTTTTATCTGCTATTTTTCTATTTGTCTGTCTGTCTGTCTTTAATTCTATTTGTCTGTCTGTCTGTCTATTTCTATTTATCTGTCTGTCTGTCTGTCTGTTTGTCTATTTACTTCTGTTTGTCTGTCTATTTATGTTTATTTATTTGTCTGTCTGTCTGCCTATTTACTTCTGTCTGTCTCATTGTCTCACTGTCTCTGCAATTGCATCATTAATAGAGTATTAATTTATAATTATGATGTTAGAAATACTATTATTTGACGTAATTCATGTTGTGTTTATTTGCACATGTATATAATATAAATGATTTGTATTTTATATTCCTCTCCCTGCAGGTGGACCTGAATCACGACCGCCTGGTCAGCATGGACGAGTTCCTCAGATCCACAGAGAAGAAGGAGTTCAGCAGCCCAAATGAGTGGGAGGTAAGAGACCAACCCCAAACATGTCATTGGTATTTACAGCCACGCTTTGGCTATGTGACCTCCTGATGATCACACCTGGCCACGCCCCCTCTCCAAGTACTTCAAATCAGGCTTCGGTTTGTTTAATAGACGCTGGATGATAAGACGCCGGTGTACTCGGAGGAGGAGCTTCAGCGCTTTGAGGCGGAGCTTCGAGACAAGCAGGTGGAGCTCAGCAGAAGGGCGGAGACTCTGAGACAAGAACAGGAGATTCTGAACGAGAGAGGCAAAGCGCTGGAGGCCCAAAAGAAAGAGTACCAACAGGTGAGGGAGGGGTTTCGATGCTTTTGATTGCCATGGTAACGCAAACTGTCACAGCCTCCACACTCGTTGTTACTTGTGACTTTTTGTGTCTCAAAGGCAGTGAAGGAGATGTCCCAGAGACAGAAAGACCAGCAGGAGGTGCACCAACCGCCTCCTTCAGGACCTAACGGAGAACTGCGCTTTCAGCCGGACCTTCCGAACCTGGCTCAAGAACATGATCAAGGTGAGAAGAACCCAGTGCCCTGGGGGCTAAAACTTTTGCTTTCTTGATGTGTGATGTATAAACAGAACTTTAAAGCATTTCATTAATGTGTGTGTGTGTGTGTGTGTGTGTGTGTGTGTGTGTGTGTGTGTGTTCCAGTTGGAAAGGTGCCTGTCGATCAGAACGGAGACGTCCAGAACGGTCCACCTGCTGAGCCGCCACAGAACCTTCCTCAACACACACCATAACTCCTCTCAATTAAAACACACACACACACACACACACACACACACACACACACACACACACACACACACACACACACACACACTTTGGGTGAGGGCAGAGATAGAAGCAGCCACCGAGCTGAAATTGCAGCTGAAGCGCCGATAGAATTTTGCAAAAAAGTTGCTGCAGATGTTTGTGTGGTTTGGAGTGAATGACTTCCTGGACGTTCTTGCAGGGGAGAGTCCATCTGAACACTGCCCAGGGTGATTATGGGATACATGAATCTCCTTTATACACCTGCGCTGGTATAGGGTTTAGCTTTACTCGGGGGCTCAGGAGCAGCACTTTGGTGTGGCTGGGATTTGAACTCGACGACCTTCAGATTCAAAGTCCAATATCTTAACCACTGAGCTCAACGTGCTCATGGGGGAACTCGATAAAATGAATACAATCCTGTTGAGCATGTCCCTGAGCACGTCACTGATTAGGGCTTGAAGGACTCAGAGGGCACTAATGAGGCCACCTGGTACTCATAATACCCAGCCTTCCACTCATCTCCTTGACTTAATGCGCAAAGGTGGTAAACACTGCGCAAGTCCAGTTTGGTGGAAATGGACACTCCCTTTAGCAGGTCAAAGGCAGAAGCCATAAGAGGCAGAGGTACCAGACAGAAGAAGAACCTATACTCTGTCAAGGGTAGTGTAAGGACGGATGAATTCTGCCTCAAGATTTAGATCCATTGTCCAGTCAGGATTGGAGAAGGTAAATATCCTCTCCCTGGAAGGTGTTAGGAAGCAGGTCAATACCACAGTAGTGAGGGTGTTTGCTTCTCTACTCTAAGGGAACATCTGAAACAGCACTGCAGGAGCGAGGGGGAAGAGGCAGGTAGGTTTCTACTTAAGATCGGTCTTCATGGACCAATTAATGTGTGGTGTCTGAGGATGAATGGACATTGTGGGGACTGGAGGGTGATGGGGTACAGGGGGGAAGGTTGATGAATAACTTGCTCTCTGTCTAGACATTTTCCATCCAGAACAGTTCTGGTCAGGGGAATGGAGACGTGATGTTTGCAGCTCCATACCAGGAAGATCGTACATGAGAGAGGCGCTAGGGCAAGAGGCAGGTGGTGTGACAGGCAGGACTCTACTTTGATGGTTGAGCCAGGGGTGCTTAAGGATGTCTGAAAATTGTGGAGCTGGAGCTCCTCTCTGCTCGAAGGTATTGAGGTGCAGGGGAATATTCGGAACGAGTTGTTTTCTCTTGGTTCAGGGCTTTTCTATCCAAAACTATTATGGTCTGGGGTTTGACAGTGGTTCTGCAGGAACTTAAATATTATGGGGTAAAGAAATATAACAGCGACCTCTGGTGGGGAAACTGAAGAAACACCAAAACTAATGAAGGGAGGAATCCCAACAGACGACTTTTAAACTTCTCAACAGATTGCCTCCACACACACACACACACACACAGGGATACAGTGAACAGAGACTGGAGTCAAAAAGTATTTCTTTGGCAGAACCACTAAATATGAGCAGGTGTCACTTTTTAATGGTTTTGAACTCACTATGATCTTTAATGACGTAACTCGGCATCGTATGGCCGTTAAAGTGTTATTAAACTCCTCCCTGAACGATTTACATATTAATATATTAATCTGTATTATTACATGAAATAAACTCTAGGAAAAATGCATTAAAATTTAAAAAGATGAGCCAAGAAATATTCTATATTCAAAAATCTGAATTGATTTGAATCGTATTAAATGTGTTTCAGGGCGGAGCTTAACTCGAATTAGAGTGTGTTTACATTTTATTAGAACATTCTCAGATTCTTTTGCAAAGCTGCAACGTGCTTCATTTTGCTTTAAGCTGTTTTCGTTCATACACATTGTTTGATTTATGACCGGTAATGCTGGAATACACACACACACACACACACACACACACACACACACACACACACACACACACACATGTACGACAGATAAGAATTTCAGAAAAAGATTTTATTTAATTTGGAATAAAGCTGATTTCAGATTCTACACTGAAACGTTGCCGGCGTCACTTTTTATCAACTCCACTTTTTATCAACAACCCCCCCCCCCCCCCCCCACCGGGTCTTCATAATGCAGAAGTCCCGCCCATGTTTCACCTGTCAATCAATTTGTTAACACCTGAAGCAAAATACTAATAATTTAATTGTTTAGAACTGAAGATGGGATAAGACCCGCCCCCTTTTTAACTGATACAGATTGAATAAGCCCCACCCCTTTTTAAACGGATGCAGATTGAATAAGCACCACCCCTTTTTGAACGGATGTAGATTGAATAAGCACCACCCCTTTTTGAACGGATGCAGATTGAATAAGCCCCACCCCTTTTTGAACGGATGCAGATTAAATAAGACCCACTCCTTTTTGAACTGATGCAGATTTTATAAGCCCCACCTCCTTTTTGAACGGATGCAAATTGAATAAACCCCACCCCTTTTTGAACGGATGCAGATTGAATAAACCCCACCCCTTTTTGAACAGGTGCAATTAAATAAGCCCCACCCCTTTTTGAACGGATGCAGATTTAATAAGCCCCACCTCCTTTTTAAACGGATGTAGATTGAATAAACCCCACCCCTTTTTGAACGATGCAGATTGAATAAACCCCACCCCTTTTTGAACGGATGCAGATTTAATAAGCTCCTCCCTTTTTGCACTAATGCACCCTTTATGGCCAAATTATGTAAATTTAGTATAAATGGGAGGAGGCAGAACTTCATGAGGTTTATACAGTCAGAGATTCAGAGGAGTGTCTGTAGAACTGAAGACTTCCATCAGAGGAATTCATGTAGTAATTCATTTA
The DNA here is from genome assembly GCA_039877035.1 of Silurus lanzhouensis. Taxonomy (NCBI): domain Eukaryota; kingdom Metazoa; phylum Chordata; class Actinopteri; order Siluriformes; family Siluridae; genus Silurus; species Silurus lanzhouensis. The sequence continues at coordinate 212,510 of JBCEWE010000181.1, forward strand.
TTTAGAGAGAGAGAGAGAGAGAGTGAGATGTGTGTGTGTGTGTGTGTGTGTGTGTGTGTGTGTGTGTGTGTGTGTGTGTATACAAAAAATATATTCTATATTCACAGATCTGAATTGATTATAATCATGTAGACTCTGTTTCAGGGCGGAGTTTAACTCGAATAAGAGTGTGTATACATTTTATTAGAAAAGGGGGCATAAACTTTTGCACTGAATTATTATTATTAGTTTGATTACTTAGAAAATTAATTAAACTAATAATAATAATTCAGACACACACACACACACACACACACACACACACACTAGACTGACCATAAGAGTGCTATGTGCTCCTCTTTGAACTTCCCACTCCACAGCGTCTCCATGTGCTGTTTTAATTTGCGCCACTTTTCTGGGAAGATGTTCCACTGGATTCTTTGGAGATTCATTCAGCCACAAGGGTGATAGTAAAGTCAGGTAGTGATGTAGGTGAGAAGGTTCCTGCTGTGCGGTCAGCATACACATTCATCCCAAAGGTCTTCAATAGGAGATCTATAGCAGGAGACCTTCAACATCTTCAAAACCAATGGAAAGCAGATGTTCATGGAGCTGGCGTTGTTCTCAGGGGCATCGTCATGCTGGAACAGGTTTGGGTCTCGTAGTTCGAGTGAAAGGAGAATAAATACCACTTGGGGCAGTGTGTGAAGGTGCAGGACATCTTGTTCTCAGATGCTATTTGGGGGTCCAGCTGAGTGATTTTTTGAATGCTGATAAACTTTGACCTGGAAGCCTAATTTGTATAGATGTTTGATGTTTCTGTCACTCTCTCGCTAACACACACGTGTAGGATCAGTTTGCTTTTGTGTGTATGTGTGACTTTGTGTGTGTCTTCATTCCATTCCACATTCAAGCTTTAAAATTCTTGACCTCTGGTAACCTCTAGAAGCCCCACCCACCAGACACCTGTCAATCAAACTTCTCCCTATCGCTCCAATCAAAAGAAGCTTCTCAGCTTTACACTTCAGTCTCACAGCTGTAGAGCCAATGAGAGGGGGAAATTATTTCATTATAAATTAAACACATCAAATATCACATTTAAAATTAATTAGGTGAATAAATTACAACAATTACTTTTGTTTTCTTTAATTAGATTTTCATACGTTATGTTTTTATTCCAAACCAGAAAAAATTTTATTGGTCTTCCAATAAAATAATCATTCATAAGTCAAATAATCTATTTAACCTTAAATAAGTTTGTGATTACAAGCAACTGTAAAGAAATAAATGTGTGTGTGTGTGTGTGTGTGTGTGTGTGTGTGTGTGTGTGTGTGTGTGTGTGTATCAATAAATTAGATATCATTAAAAAGTTGATTTTAGTAAATTAATACAAAAAGTGAAACTTGTATATTATATATATATATATATTGTATTTTTATCACATTACTACTACTTCTTCTTTTGGCTGCTCCCATTAGGGGGCGCCACAGCGGATCATCCGTCTCCACACCCCCCTGTCCTCTACATCTGTCTCTTTCACACCAACTACCTGCATGTCTTCCCTCACCACATCCATAAACCTCCTCCTTGGTCTTCCTCTTTTCCTCCTTCCTGGTGTCTCCATCCTCAGCATTCTTCTACTGATATACCCCATGTCCCTCCTCTGAACATGTCCAAACCATCTCAATCTCACCTCCCTCACCTTGTCTCCAAAACGTCCTACATGCGCTGTCCCTCTGAAAAATTAATTTCTAATCCTGTCCATCGTCGTCACTCCCAACAAACATCTCAACATCTTCAGCTCTGCTACCTCCAGCTCCACCTCCTGTCTTTTACTCAATGCCACTGTCTCTAATCCATACAACATCTCAGGTCTCACCAAAGTCCTATAAACTTTCCGTTTCACTCTCACAGATACTCTTCTATCACAAATCACTCCTGTCACTCTTCTCCACCCACTCCACCCTGCCTGCACTCTTTTCTTCACTTCTTTAACACACACTCTCCATTACTTTACACTGTTGAACCCAGGTACCTGAACTCCTCCACCTTCTCCACCTCTTCTCCCTGCAACTGCACCACTCCACTGCTCCCCCTCTCATTCACACACATGTACTCTGTCTCACTCCTACTGACTTTCATTCCCCTTCTCTCCAGCACGTACCTCCACCTCTCCAGGCTCTTCTCAACCTGCTCACTACTCTCACTACAAATCACAATATCATCCACAAACATCATAGTCCACAGAGACTCCTGTCTGACCTCGTCCTTCAACCTGTCCATCACCACTGTAAACAGGAAAGGGCTCAGAGCCGATCCTTGATGCAGTCCAACCTCCACCTTGAACCAGTCTGTCGTTCCTACTGCGCACTTCACTGCTGTCACACTGTCCTCATACATGTCCTGCACCACCCTCACATTCTTCTCTGACACACCAGACTTCCTCATACAATACCGCAACTCCTCTCTCCACCCTGTCGTACGCTTTCTCTAAATCCACAAACACACAATGCAACTCCTTCTGATCTTCTCTATACTTCTCCATCAACATTCTCAAAGCAAATAAGGCGTCTGTGGTGCTCTTCCTCGGCATGAAACCATACTGTTGCTCACAGATGGTCACCTCTTCTCTCAGCCTGGCTTCCACTACTCTTTCCCATAACTTCATGGTGTGACTGATCAACTTTATTCCCCTGTATTTACTGCAGATCTGCACATCTCCCTTATTCTTAAAGATCAGTACCAGCACACTCCTTCTCCATTCCTCAGGCATCTTCTCACCTTCCAACATCCAGTTAAACAATCTGGTTAAAACTCCACTGCATCTCTCCTAAACATGTTCCTACCGATTTGTCATCTTGTCCAACCGACTTTTTACTCTTCATCCTCTTAATCGCTGCTCTCACCTCCTCCTTACTAATCCTATCCACTTCCTGCTTCACATCTCCACATCATCCAACCTTCTCTTTCTCTCATTTTCCTTGTTCATCAGCTGCTCAAAATACTCCCTCCATCTTCTCAACACACTCTCCTCACTAGTCAACACATTTCCATCTTCATCCTTTATTGCAGCACGTCCTTCCCAGCTCGGTTCCTCTGCCTGGTTAATCAGTATATAGATTCACCACACACACTGATATTTCAACTGTTTATTTCTTTTCATTTGGATGATTTTGGCTCACATTTAACAAAAACCCACCAATTCACATCTCAAAAAAATGTATACTTCATAAGACCAATAAAAAAACAGTTTTAGTGATTTGTTGGATTTCTGGAAAATATGTTCATTTACTGTATCTGTACTCAATAATTGGTCAGGGCTCCTTTTGCCTTAATTGGGCGTGGCATGGAGATGATCAGACTGTGGCATGGAGATGATCAGACTGTGGCATGGAGATGATCAGACTGTGGCATGGAGGTGATCAGACTGTGGCATGGAGATGATCACACTGTGGCATGGAGGTGATCGAACTGTGGCATGGAGATGATCAGGCTGTGGCATGGAGATGATCAGACTGTGGCATGGAGGTGATCAGACTGTGGCATGGAGGAGATCAGCCTGTGGCATGGAGATGATCAGACTGTGGCTTGGAGGTGATCAGACTGTGGCATGGAGGAGATTAGACTGTGGTATGGAGATGATCAGACTGTGGCATGGAGGTGATCAGCCTGTGGCATGGAGATGATCAGACTGTGGCATGAAGGTGATCAGACTGTGGCATGGAGGTGATCAGTTTGTGTCACTGCTGAGGTGGTATGGAAGCCCAGGTTTCTTTGACAGTGGCCTTCAGCTCATCTGCATTTTTGGTCTCTTGTTTCTCATGTTCTTCTTGACAATACACCAAAGAGTCTCTATGGGGTTCAGTTGTGGTGAGTTTGCTGGCAGTCAAGCACACAAACATGGTCATTTAACCAGCTTTTGGTGCTTTTGACAGTGTGGGCAGGTGCCAAATCCTGCTGGAAAATTAAATCAGCATCTCCATAAAGCTGGTCAGCAGAGGGAAGCATGAAGTGCTCTAAAACCTCCTGGTAGACAACTGTGCTGAACGTGGACTTGATCAATCACAGTGGACCAACACCAGCAGACGACACGAATCCCCAAACCACAACTGACTGTGCAAACTTTACACTGGACCTCCAGCAGCTTGGATTCTGTGCCTCTCATCTGTTCTTCTTTCAGACTCTGGTACCTCGTTTTCCAAATGAAATTCACAGTTTTCTTTCCTTTCATCTGAAAAGACGACTTTGTCCCACTGAGCAACAGTCTAGTCCTTTTTGTCCTTTGTCCAGGTAAGACACCTCTGAAGTTGTCTCTGGTTCAGGAGCTGCTCAACACGAGGAATGTGTCAGTTGTAGCCCATGGAGACGAGACGTCTGTGTGTGGAGGCTCTTGAAGCACTGACTCCAGCTGCAGTCCACTCTTTGTGAATCTCCCCAAATTCTTGAATCTGCTTCGTTTCATCTTTTTTTACCACTTTTTTCCTTCCATTCAACTTTCCATCAATGTTCTTGGATCCAGCAGTCTGTGAACAGCAGCTTCTTTAGTGATGATCTTCTGTGTCTCATCCTCTATGTGCAGGGGGTCAATGATCATCTTCTGGACAACTGTCGAGTCAGCAGTTTTCCCCCATGATTGTGTGTCCTGAACCAGACTGAGACACCATGTAAAGACTCAGGAAACCTGAGCAGGTGTTTGGAGTTAATGAGATGATTAGATTGAGACATCACGAGTCTCCAATATTCAACTTTCTCACAATATTCTCATTTTCTTAGATATTCTTAGAATTTTGAGTTTTCATCAGCTGTGAGACAAAATCATCAGAATTAAAAGATATAAACATTAGAAATATATCAGTGTGTGTGTGTGTGTGTGTGTGTGTGTGTGTGTGTGTGTGTGTGTGTGTGATGAATCTATATACCAGTTTGTATTGAATTACTAAAATAAATAAACTTTTTAATGATATTCTAATTTATTGAGATGCACCTGTATATATATATTTTTTACATTTTGTTTTACTTTAATTAATTAATTAAACTAAATAATCTTTATTATTACTATTATTAATATTAACTAATTAACTAATATTATTACTAATATAATATTAACAATATTATTATTTAATAATAAAACATTTTGTCAGCATCTTCTCTTCTCTTCTCTTCTCTTCTCTTCTCTTCTCTTCTCTTCTCTTCCCGTCCTGTTTTCACACCGAGCAGAACTGAGGTGTAGAAATATGAATATTTATGAAGTGACTATATAAAGATTATGACGTCACGCTGATTATTCTGTGAGAGAATCTGCTGTTTGTCTGTCTGTATTTGGGACACGCTGCAGTGACGCGGATCATCAGGAGGAGGGCGCTAGAAACACACACACACACACACACACACACACACACACACACACACACACACACACACACACACACATTCCGAACTACAGGAGCAGTATTATAGCTTCCATGCACAAAATCCGATTTAGTTCAGTGTGAGTTTTCTCCACAGAGCAGATGAATCCTGCATTCTGATTGGTCAGCGGGTTTACTATTAGGTTGATCACCTCAGTGTAACTCAGGTAACTTTTACGGAAGGAGTCTCCAATTTCAGAGCGAAACCTCCTCCGAAATGTGCATTTAAATAAAAAAAGATATGAAGTATATTATGTAAATATATTATTATAGAAAACTAAATTTTTCATATAAATAAAAATATTTATAAATAAAGATTTATATAAACTACTACAAAAAAATTATTTATAAACAATAAAACATATTTTATAAAAATGTTTTAAAAGTTTATAATTATGTAAAAATATTAATTATAAAAATATCACTTTTAAATTCCAAGTTTGAGAAACACCTGAGAAACTTTTTCTTTTTTAAAAGCCAAAAAAAGGAAAATTAACAACAACAAAAAAAAGACCCACATTTCATTTGATTACGTCCTGTGATTTGGGGAATATGTTTCGCTGTGACCTCTGACCTCTGTCCTTTTCCTGACCTGTGTAAAGGAATCAGGATGTGGTGTGTGGACATTCCCTCAGAGGGCTTCCCCATCATCTGCTGTTTCAGCTGCTCTCTCTCTCTCTCTCTCTCTCTCTCTCTCTCTCTCTCTCTCTCTCTCTCTCTCTCTCTCTCTCTCTCTCTCTATCCTCAGAGCAGGATGCCCTGATGCCTCTTCGAGCTCCAGACGAACACCGTGCCGGCTGTGCTGCCTCTGTTGCCATGGCGACCAGAGGGAGGCCTGAGCGCTGACGGCCGGGTGATCAGTTACAGTTATTGGACGTGTATCCCACATTCTGCAGCGTCGTACAGCATTACGGATCACTTCTGAGAAAACCATGTATTGTATCGTATCATAACGTATCGTATTGTAACATATCGTATCGATACGCCCTTTTTGAACACGTGCAGGTTGTATATGTGTAAAAGCAACCTGATTTTCCCAGAACACCCAGAGACCCATCTCATGAGTGGACGTACTCGTAAACCCCAAGAGAGGGAAAGATAAAACAAAGTGAAGCAGAGGATTGATGCGGCTTCTCCAGGAAAAAAACCTCACGTGAAGGCGTCAGATGGCACAATTACCCTCGTCTTCACTGCTAATTATTAACAACCCTCAAGAGCAGGACGACGAAGACGGAGACGCCGGCAGAGGAGGAGGAGGAGGAGGAGGTGAAGAAGGTGAGCGAGGACATCTCTGTGGCTTTAAATCCTTTCCTTGTGCACTAGGGATGACATCATTCTCTAAAAAACCCATTACGTCATCCCTTCAGGGAGCCTCCTCCCCTACCCCACCCTGCTCCCTCTCCCCCCTCCCCCTCCCCTCCTCCTCCTTCTTTTACCCCTCCACCTCCACCTCCCCCTGATACCTGATTGGCTCGCATCGGTGCAAGGACCTTCCTTGTTTCGGCTCGGATTGGACGAGAGAATCCGCTGGTGTCTTTGTGTTATTGGTCTGGTGCTCTCTGGGATGCTCGAGAAGACACATACACACACACACAAACACACACACACACACACACACATACGATGTTCATAGCACCATTAACTTCATGCACAGTAAGCTGATTAACACGCACAAATGCAGCATCACAAAAGAAACAAAAGGTGTGTGTGTGTGTGTGTGTGTGTGTGTGTGTGTGTGTGTGTGTGTGTGTGTGCAAGCATAGACAGAAATATTGCATTATTAGTGGGTTCATCTAAATATCTAAATTAGTATCTTTGCATAGTGTGAGAAATGCATGAAAGAAAGTGTGTGTGTGTGTGTGTGTGTGTGTGTGTGTGTGTGTGTATGTATGTGTGTAAGGAGTTGTAATACCAGTATCCTCCGCGAGAGGGAGACATGAATCAGGGTTGCCAGAGTGGAGATTTTTACTCCTATACTCTTATTTAAACTAAACTTGAACGCAGGAACTTTCGGATTACGTCATTTTTTTTTGGAAAAGAAAAATAAACATTGCAGCCTGGTCAATCTTTTGCCAGCAACAAGCCAGTCAGATAGCCATCATGAGCGATAAGATGTCATTTCCTCAAATACAAACGAATAAAACACAAAACAATAAAATACGTCTGGGTTCTTGTACCTGTACACGTTTATTCACACGAAATGTGCATTACAGCGCCTTCGCTCCTTTTTTGGTTTAATACTGAAAGCAGTAATAAAGAAAACTGCTTTATATCATCTCTGAACCACACAAAAAGAGAAAACGACTTTATTTATTTTTTCAATTTGTTTAATCACACCGAGTCATCAAAATCTCACAATATCAGATATAATCAGTGCCTTCAAGTGTACAATGTTGCCATTCTAACATCCAGTCCATCATCTAATCTTAACATCTAATCCTAATATCCTATCTAGCATTCAGTTTAACATTCAGTCAGACATCCAACCTAACATCCAGTCCAGCATCTAATCCTAACATCCAATCCAGCATCCAATCCTAACATCCAGTCCAGCATCTAATCCTAACATCCAATCCAGCATCTAATCCTAACATCCAGTCCAGCATCTAATCCTAACATCCAATCCAGCATCTAATCCTAACATCCAGTCCAGCATCTAATCCTAACATCCAATCCAGCATCTAATCCTAACATCCAGTCCAGCATCTAATCCTAACATCTGATCTGAGCATCCATCCTAACATACAATCCTTATATTCCAATCTAACATCCAATCTATCATTCTAAAATCCAATCCAAAGATCCAGTCTAGTATCCAATCGTAGCATTCAATCCAAACCTTTAACCCCTCAAATCCAATTACTCACAATAGATGTGAAGAAACTTAATTTATAAAATAATATTTGTAATATTTTAATTACTTCATCATTTCCAAAACAATAATTTAATGAATGCAATGTACACTGATCATCTCTACTGTACTGATCATCTCTACTGTACTGATCATCTCTACTGTACTGATCTCCACTGTACTGATCTCTTCTGTACTGATCATCTCTACTGTATTGATCTCTTCTGTACTGATCATCTCTACTGTACTGATCTCTACTGTACTGATCGCTACTGTACTGATCATCTCTACTGTACTCATCTCTACTGTACTGATCATCTCTACTGTACTGATCTCTACTGTACTGATCATCTCTACTGTACTGATCTCCATTGTACTGATCTTTTCTGTACTGATCATCTCTACTGTACTGATCTCCACTGTACTGATCTCTACTGTACTGATCGCTACTGTACTGATCATCTCTACTGTACTGATCTCTACTGTACTGATCATCTCTACTGTACTGATCTCTACTGTACTGATCATCTCTACTGTACTGATCATCTCTACTGTACTGATCTCCACTGTACTGATCATCTCTACTGTACTGATCATCTCTACTGTTCTGATCATCTCTACTGTACTGATCATCTCTACTGTACTGATCTCTACTGTACTGATCATCTCTACTGTTCTGATTATCTCTTCTGTACTGATCTTGACTGTCCTGATCTATACTGATCAACTCTACTATACTGATAATCTCTACTGTAATGATCATCTCTACTGCACTGATCATTTCTACTGTACTGATCATCTCTACTGTACTGATCATCTCTACTGTACTGATTTCTCCTGTACTGATCATCTCTACTGTACTGATAATCTCTACTGTACTGATCTCTCCTGTGCTGATCTCTCCTGTACTGATCATCTCTACTGCACTGATCATCTCTACTGTACTGATCTCTACTGTACTGATCATCTCTACTGCACTGATCAGCTCTACTGTACTGATCATCTCTACTGTACTGATCATCTCTACTGTTTCTTTACTGATCTCTACTGTTCTGATTATCTCTTCTGTACTGATCTTTACTGTCCTGATCTGTACTGATCATCTCTACTATACTGATTATCTCTACTGTACTGATCTCCACTGTACTCATCATCTCTACTGTACTGATTATCTCTACTGTACTGATCTCCACTGTACTCATCATCTCTACTGTACTGATCATCTCTACTGTACTGATCATCTCCACTGTACTGATCATCTCTCCTGTACTGATCATCTCTACTGTACTGATCTCTCCTGTACTGATCATCTCTACTGTACTGATCTCTACTGTACTCATCATTTCTACTGTACTGATCATCTCTTCTGTACTGATCTTTACTGTCCTAAACTGTACTGATCATCTCTACTGTACTGATCATCTCTACTGTACTGATTTCTCCTGTACTGATCATCTCTACTGTACTGATAATCTCTACTGTACTGATCTCTCCTGTGCTGATCTCTCCTGTACTGATCATCTCTACTGCACTGATCATCTCTACTGTACTGATCTCTACTGTACTGATCTCTACTGTACTGATCATCTCTACTGCACTGATCAGCTCTACTGTACTGATCATCTCTACTGTACTGATCATCTCTACTGTTTCTTTACTGATCTCTACTGTTCTGATTATCTCTTCTGTACTGATCTTTACTGTCCTGATCTGTACTGATCATCTCTACTATACTGATAATCTCTACTGTACTGATTATCTCTACTGTACTGATCTCCACTGTACTCATCATCTCTACTGTACTGATTATCTCTACTGTACTGATCTCCACTGTACTCATCATCTCTACTGTACTAATCTCTACTGTACTGATCATCTCCACTGTACTGATCATCTCTACTGTACTGATCATCTCTACTGTACTGATCTCTACTGTACTGATCATCTCTACTGTTCTGATTATCTCTTCTGTACTGATCTTGACTGTCCTGATCTATACTGATCAACTCTACTATACTGATAATCTCTACTGTAATGATCATCTCTACTGCACTGATCATTTCTACTGTACTGATCATCTCTACTGTACTGATCATCTCTACTGTACTGATTTCTCCTGTACTGATCATCTCTACTGTACTGATAATCTCTACTGTACTGATCTCTCCTGTGCTGATCTCTCCTGTACTGATCATCTCTACTGCACTGATCATCTCTACTGTACTGATCTCTACTGTACTCATCATTTCTACTGTACTGATCATCTCTTCTGTACTGATCTTTACTGTCCTAAACTGTACTGATCATCTCTACTGTACTGATCATCTCTACTGTACTGATTTCTCCTGTACTGATCATCTCTACTGTACTGATCATCTCTACTGTACTGATCTCTCCTGTGCTGATCTCTCCTGTACTGATCATCTCTACTGCACTGATCATCTCTACTGTACTGATCTCTACTGTACTGATCATCTCTACTGCACTGATCAGCTCTACTGTACTGATCATCTCTACTGTACTGATCATCTCTACTGTTTCTTTACTGATCTCTACTGTTCTGATTATCTCTTCTGTACTGATCTTTACTGTCCTGATCTGTACTGATCATCTCTACTATACTGATAATCTCTACTGTACTGATTATCTCTACTGTACTGATCTCCACTGTACTCATCATCTCTACTGTACTGATTATCTCTACTGTACTGATCTCCACTGTACTCATCATCTCTACTGTACTAATCTCTACTGTACTGATCATCTCTACTGTACTGATCATCTCCACTGTACTGATCATCTCTACTGTACTGATCATCTCTACTGTACTGATCTCTACTGTACTGATCATCTCTACTGTTCTGATTATCTCTTCTGTACTGATCTTGACTGTCCTGATCTATACTGATCAACTCTACTATACTGATAATCTCTACTGTAATGATCATCTCTACTGCACTGATCATTTCTACTGTACTGATCATCTCTACTGTACTGATCATCTCTACTGTACTGATTTCTCCTGTACTGATCATCTCTACTGTACTGATAATCTCTACTGTACTGATCTCTCCTGTGCTGATCTCTCCTGTACTGATCATCTCTACTGCACTGATCATCTCTACTGTACTGATCTCTACTGTACTGATCATCTCTACTGCACTGATCAGCTCTACTGTACTGATCATCTCTACTGTACTGATCATCTCTACTGTTTCTTTACTGATCTCTACTGTTCTGATTATCTCTTCTGTACTGATCTTTACTGTCCTGATCTGTACTGATCATCTCTACTATACTGATAATCTCTACTGTACTGATTATCTCTACTGTACTGATCTCCACTGTACTCATCATCTCTACTGTACTGATTATCTCTACTGTACTGATCTCCACTGTACTCATCATCTCTACTGTACTGATCATCTCTACTGTACTGATCATCTCCACTGTACTGATCATCTCTACTGTACTGATCATCTCTACTGCACTGATAATCTCTACTGTACTGATCATCTCTACTGTACTGATCTCTACTGTACTGATCATCTCTACTGTACTGATCATCTCTACTGTTTCTTTACTGATCTCTACTGTTCTGATTATCTCTTCTGTACTGATCTTTACTGTCCTGATCTGTACTGATCATCTCTACTGCACTGATAATCTCTACTGTACTGATAATCTCTACTGTACTGATCTCTCCTGTACTGATCTCTCCTGTACTGATCATCTCTACTGCACTGATCATCTCTACTGTACTGATCTCTCCTGTACTGATCATCTCTACTGTACTGATCTCTCCTGTACTGATCATCTCTACTGTACTGATCTCTACTGTACTCATCATTTCTACTGTACTGATCATCTCTTCTGTACTGATCTTTACTGTCCTAAACTGTACTGATCATCTCTACTGTACTGATCATCTCTACTGTACTGATTTCTCCTGTACTGATCATCTCTACTGTACTGATCATCTCTACTGTACTGATCTCTCCTGTGCTGATCTCTCCTGTACTGATCATCTCTACTGCACTGATCATCTCTACTGTACTGATCTCTACTGTACTGATCATCTCTACTGCACTAATCAGCTCTACTGTATTGATCATCTCTACTGTACTGATCATCTCTACTGTTTCTTTACTGATCTCTACTGTTCTGATTATCTCTTCTGTACTGATCTTTACTGTCCTGATCTGTACTGATCATCTCTACTATACTGATAATCTCTACTGTACTGATTATCTCTACTGTACTGATCTCCACTGTACTCATCATCTCTACTGTACTGATTATCTCTACTGTACTGATCTCCACTGTACTCATCATCTCTACTGTACTAATCTCTACTGTACTGATCATCTCTACTGTACTGATCATCTCCACTGTACTGATCATCTCTACTGTACTGATCATCTCTACTGTACTGATCTCTACTGTACTGATCATCTCTACTGTACTGATCATCTCTACTGTTTCTTTACTGATCTCTACTGTTCTGATTATCTCTTCTGTACTGATCTTTACTGTCCTGATCTGTACTGATCATCTCTACTATACTGATAATCTCTACTGTACGGATAATCTCTACTGTACTGATCTCTCCTGTCCTGATCTCTCCTGTACTGATCATCTCTACTGCACTGATCATCTCTACTGTACTGATCATCTCTACTGTACTGATCTCTCCTGTACTGATCATCTCTACTGTACTGATCTCTACTGTACTGATCATCTCTACTGTACTGATCTCTACTGTACTCATCATTTCTACTGTACGGATCATCTCTTCTGTACTGATCTTTACTGTCCTAAACTGTACTGATCATCTCTACTGTACTGATCATCTCTACTGTACTGATCTCTACTGTACTCATCATCTCTACTGTTCTGATTATCTCTTCTGTACTGATCTTTACTGTCCTAAACTGTACTGATCATCTCTACTGTACTGATTATGTGTGTGTGTGTGTGTGTGTGTGTGTGTGTGTGTGTGTGTGTGTGTGTGTGTGTGTGTGTGAGTGAGTGTCTGTGTGTGTGTGTGTGTGTGTGTGTGTGTGTGTGTGTGTGTGTGTGTGTGTGTTCCATTCTCCTGCACATCACTCCTTCATACACAGTGAGAAAACCCTTGTTAGAAAACACACACACACACACACACACACACACACACACACACACACACACACACACACACACACACACACACACACACACACAGGACTCAGGTACAGGAACTTCTGATCTACAGCTCTGATTCTCACTTCTATATTAATTTCAGAAAACAATTCCACAAAAATCTCTACAATCCTGTGAAAAATAAGTAAATAAAAATAAAATAAATATATATATAGAACACTAAATTGTTTAAATATTTGTAGGAATTCTGTGGAATTATCTTCATAACCAGTAGATGAACTGATTAGATTTTGGGATTGATCAAAGTCACAGCAAGGTCATCTGTCAAACATGTTTTAAAACATTGAACAATGGTGATCAGTGATTAGATTTTGGGAGGATCAGTGATCATCAGTGATTGGTTGCTGGGAAATGAAGAGTGATCAGTGATTGGTTGCTGGGAAATGAAGAGTGATCAGTGATTGGTTACTGGGAAATGAAGAGTGATCAGTGATTGGTTGCTGGGAAATGAAAAGTGATCAGTGATTGGTTGCTGGGAAATGAAGAGTGATCAGTGTTTGGTTGCTGGTAGAATAGTGGTCAATAGTTGTCTGTTTTTTTTTAAGAATGGTGATTGATTATTGTTTTTTGTGAGGAATGTTGCTCAGGTTGCAGAGAGGAGTCGTGATCAATGATTGGTTGAAATAAATAATGGTGATTGGTGAGTGGTTGTTAAGAAGAATGTTGATCAGTGATTTATTTTCTAAAGTAATGCTGATCAGTGATTGGTTGTCACAAGCTTGATTTCTTTTTTGTTTTGGTGAATAGTTGATCAGAACTGATCGTGATCGACGATTGATCATCAGTAAACATTGATGCTCTGTGATTTTCATCAAAAACAACAGCGATGTGACTGTTAAAGGAATAATGAGCGCTCATCTGGAGCAATGACATGGACTGGATTTGGATTCGCTCGGCTCTGGGGTTTTTATTCGTTAAAAAGTCGCAGAAAAAATAAAAGTAATAAAAGTAAATAAAAAATAAAAGGGTCGGAGTAACAAGACCCTTTCTCTTTTTCCTCCATTCTCTAAAAATTTTTTCACGTGACTTGGACGTCATCTAATGATCTAATAATAACGTTTGGATAATCAGAGGCTGGAGAGCAGGGGTGGGGATTAAAACCTGGAATTTGACAATCTGGCAACCCCTGATGTAGAGTGAGTGTGAGTTTGTGTGTGTGTGTGTGTGTGTGTGTGTGTGTGTGTGTGTGTGTGTGTGTGTGAGAGAGAGAGAGAGAGAGAGAGAGAGAGAGAGAGAGAGAGAGAGAGAGAGAGGCTGGGATTGTCTGTAGTCGGTGTGTCCTTACATATGTACGGGTTGAAGAAGCTTAGAAATTGGAATCAGGTGAACATCTACCTTCTCGGATGGATTTGAGAGCGGATGCGACTTGAAGGAGCGTCGGCGATGACAGGGGTGAGGACCGGTGCTTGATCGCGTGTGCGCGCGCGCAAGCGAACGCGACCGCGCATCCGTGCCTTTATTATTTTGTGTGTGTGTGTGTGTGTGTGTGTGTGCGCGTTAATATCAGCCAGCTGTGAGAAGGGTGAGGAGGAGGAGGAGGAGGAGGAGGAGGAGGAAGGGGGAGGCGGAAGGATGCTGAAGGGAAATAACGGGGAGGATGGAGTGATGCAATGGCTGCGACGTCGTCGGTAAAGGAAAAAAATATATACAATCAATCCATTCTTTTTTAAGTGCAAAGTGTCTTCATCATCATCATCATCATCATCATAATCATCATCTTCCTTTTTCCTCATCTTGCTCGTTTTCTTCTTCACACCGTGAGCGTGTAATGGTGATGCTGATGCTGATGGTGAGGGTGAGGGTGATGGTGGATGAGGCGCCACAGCGGCATCAACACTCAGCCCGGGAATGAAATGGAGAAGGATTCCTGGTTGGGCATCGCGTGCGCGGTTCGCGATCGAGTAATCGGTGATTTTTGTTTAATTGATTGATTGATTGGTTATTAATTGATCGATTTGTCTTCCCCCCTGCTCGCCGTGTTGGGGCTGTAGGATGGGATCTTTTGTAAATTGTCTTCACATTTCTGCATGCGTTTTCAGATCCCCCTCCCTCCCTCCCTGTCTGTCTGTCTGTCTGTCTGTCTTGTCCGTCCGATCGTCTGTCTGTCCGCCCGCGCGCGCGCGCGCTTGCATTTGCCTGTCCGCCCGTCTGTCTGCGCACGCATTCGCGCGGGCGCGCTCCCGCAGCTTCGCGTCTTTCCTTCTTCGCCTCCATTACGAACCCGATGGCTTCTGTACACGCGCGCGGCGGATGCGCGCACACGAATTCCGACCGTTGCAATTAATCATTAATTGCACATAATAGTTAATAATACATATTTTAAATATCATTCTGATTAAAGACCGCGCGTGGGTGCGTGTGTGTGTGTGTGTGTGATGTGGAGAGAACGCGCGAGGACCAAAATAGATATAGATTCGCGTGTTAGGTGATGACCGAGGCCTGCTTTCAGATCAGAAGAAGACGAGAAGATTAAAAATCCTCAACCTTCTCACTCAGCTGTGTGTGTGAGCTTCATCTTTCATAGAAAATGCTGTCTGAATAATGCTCACACACACACACACACACACACACACACACACACACACACACACACACACACCCACCCATGTCCTGGTTCACACATTGCTCACATGCATCTGTTATACTTTTACATTTCTCAGATATCTCATTGATCTCATGATGCTCTCATTTTCATGTCATTCCTGATATGAATGTTAGTTTTCCACACCCGAATGATTCCTACATGATTCACGTACACCATCCCCTATCTAAATCACACCCTGCACACGATCCTTCGATGGTCACGTGATTCTGTGCATAGCATGTGCTGTGCCCCCCCCCCCCATAATTCTTCTAATTTTAATATCATTTCTTCACAATGTTTTTTTCTGCCTCGCTCGTTTGATGTGTTATTTATTCTCGATTTCTCTCATTGTTTATTTTCACATAAATTTTATTGCACAAATACAATTTCAACCCATTTTATGGTTCATGATTCTTTGATTGGTCACACGTGTTTACTACGATTATTACGGTACGGTTTGAAGGCGTAACACAACGAAACGCGTTTATCACCACATCATGCTGGACCACAGATGGTCAGATGGTGAAGTTCGGCTCATCAAAACCACTATAACTGAAATCAGTGCTGTTTATTGCATGTGTTTATTGTTAATGTTCGTATGCAACGATAATCATTTACATCAGAATATCGGAAATTTTTCATCTGCAAATTTGTAGTATTAATTTACTAACAGCGTAATATGCATGCACATGTCTCTCTGGTGTTTGTGGAAGGAGTCTCCAGTGTCAAATTAGGGGTGGAGCATGGAGGGTAGGTTCAAAAGTAGTCTTGGGATATGGAGATAAATATATATATATATATATATATATCTGGTCATTTTTAGGTCTTCGAATGAGTATAAATACAATCTTTGATGAACAACACAAAAATCCAAAAATCAAGCCGAAATGGAGAAATATATGTGTGCAAAACTAAATGCACCCTCTGACTCCATAGTTTGTAGAACCACCAGCAGTAACCGGAAGTAATGATGTTCTGTATGAATTTTTTCAGTCTTATTTCCTTAAGAAGGATTTTTTTTATTATTATTTATGTTTTTGATCTGTTTGTGCACAGCTCTCTTAACGTCCTGTCGCAGTATTTCAGTCAGGTTGAGAACCGGTCCATGGCGGCACCTGAGATGTTCATAAACGTAACTTATCTTCAGAATCCTGAACATCGAAAATGGGAATAAAAATCAAGAAAGAATAAATAAAATACACAATATTTGTGAAAATCCCAATTCAGTCTGATTATCAAAATGAACAAATTCAGTATGAAACTTTTTTTTTTTTTACACGTGATTCCTCACGTAAATGATTTTCTCACCCGTTTTTTTTTTATTTTTTACTTAAACACAGGATTTATGATTTCTCACGTTTCTCACATTCATTTGTTATTTTTTCTTTTTCATGATTCGAACACACGTTTCCCCGAGTTTCATTTCTCAACATTCTCGTCTTCTCATACGATTCCTTTCACGTGAATCATTTCAGACATGGATTTTCATATGATTCATGATGTTTCATGATTCATTAATTTTATTTTATTTTCTTTTGTTACACAACATTACTCACATAAATAATTTTTCGAACGATGCACCAATCGAAACACGATTTACAGGAGTCACGATTTTCACGTTTTCTTAAACACATGAAACCTCGGTTTACACAATTTCGTTGGGAAAAAAAAACGTGCTCGCAAAACCAATTTACTCGTATATCGATAAGAAATAATGTAAATTCAGACACACAAAATCATTCATATAAAAATAAAAGTACAGAATACAGTAATTCAGTATAATAATACAATTATAAGTGATGTTATTGTATTACTGTAACAATAAAAATCTTAAAACAAATACACATGAGGTTTACTGCACCTTTGAGAAGAAGGCTGGTATGAGGAAGATGAGGAGGAGGAGGAGGAGGAGAAGGAGTTATTGCTTGGAAGGAGAATCCTATGATGTCAGAAAGGTTTTCCCCCGTATGACTGATTCACTTAATTTACTTAATTTACGATTTTTGAATTCATTTTAATTTTTTTGAGTCACTCGAATCTCTTTCTTTTCTCTCACTTTTAATCACGAATCTTCTTCTTCTTCTTCTGAGTGCCTTATATTTCAGGGTTCTTCTTCATGGAGACAGTGCTTCACTATTACAGCGATCACTACACGTATTAACAACTAAACAATACGTAAAACACACACGTGGTGACAGTTAGAATGCAGTACAGTAGTATTGTAATGGAACTCTACTTCGGTTGCTAAGGATACGGGAGCTACACAAAGACCTACACGAACAGGCGAACTGGACCATCAACTCGGCACACATGATCAACACGTTCTCGTTCGATGCTCGTAAACCGGATCGTCGCTCGCAATCCGGCGCAAATTCCGACAGATTCTTTTGCTCGTTTTACAAAACACTCGTAAACAACTTTACTCACAAACCGAGGTTCTACTGTACTTTATTTCTTACACAAGTTTCACCCATGATTTCTCACACGATTCATTTCACATCGAAACATTTTTCATTCGAATGACTCTTTGAATGAGTTTTTTCTCGATTCATTTCTCAGGATTTCTTATTCGCAGTATATCATTTCTCATCTTTCATTATAATAGTTATTCTTTTTTTCACTTTTCCACAAGTGAACCCTTCATCACTACATTATTCTGTTTTAACGTGATTTCATACACAATTCGTCGTTTCTCATGTGCGGTTTTTCAATGTATATATACAGTGTCTGACAAAAGTAAGTGCACCCCTGACATTTCAGCAACCATTGTAGTAGATATTCTCAAAAAACTAAACTATAGAAATGGAACTTGGATATATTTTAGAGTATCAGTGTGCAGTTTGTGTATCAGTACTGATTTACTGTCCTCTAAAAACAACAACAAACAGACATTATTGTCTAAATAACTGCCAACAAAAGTAAATTCACGCTCAAGGAACATGTCAAAACTGTGTCCAAAGTGTGAATATTGTCTGTGATCACCATCGTTCTCCAGCACTGCTTTAATCCTCCTGGGTGTGGAATTCTCCAGAGCTGCACAGTTTGTTGTTGGGATCCTCTTCCACTCCTACATAATGAAATCACAGAGCTGCTTGGAGACACATGGAGCTTTTTCAATATTCTGCCTGTGGATTCATACTTGGACATACTCTTCACCTTCAGCTTCCTCAGCAAGGCAGTGGTCATCTTTGTGGTGTGTTTGTGTTATTATGTTGTAAAACTGCGGTTCGGCCCAGTTTTTGAACGGAGGGCATCATGTTCTGCTTCAGAATGTCACAGTAAATGTTGGAATCCATGTTTCCCTCAATGAACCGCAGCTCCACAGTACCAACAGCACTCATGCAGCCCCAGACCATGATGCAGCCACCACCATGCTTCACTGTTTGCAAGAGACAATTTTGTTGGATCTCCTCACCAGGGCGTCACCACACATGCTGGATACCATCTGAGCCAAACAAGTTTATCTTAGTCTCATCAGAACACAGGACATGGCTACAATAATTCATGCTCTTGGGCAGGTTGTTCTTCAACAAACTGTTTGAGGGTTTTCTTGTGAGCAGCTTCAGAAGAGGCTCTGTTCCGAGTGGAACTCGTCTTGGAAAACCTCTGTATGACCCTGAACACTGTACTGTAACTCGGTTTCAGGGTGATACTGATCTTCTCACAGCCTCGGCATCTTTGTGGAGAGCAACAATTCTAACTCTCAGATCCTCAGAGACTCTTTACCATGAGGTGCATGTAGAACATCCAGTGGTCAGTGTGAGAGAATTGAACTCAAAGCACGAAATTGTAACTGCTCTAATACAAGATACACAAATTGTATATGGTTCTGACAAGCAGATAAAAACATGACCATGATGAATAGAACATGTGACTTTACATGTTTACACCACGTACAGCTGTTATCACTGAGGGTGTACTCATATTTAGACAATAATGTCTGTATGTTGGTATTTTTAGAGGACAGTAAATCAGTACTGATACACAAACTGCACACTGATACTCTAAATATATGTAAGTTTTATTTCTTTAGTTTTGTCCCTTGAGAAGACACTAAAATGGTTGCTGAAATGTGAGGGGTGCATTTACTTGTGTGAGATTCTGTAAATATTTGCATGCTTATAACATGTAATTCCTCAGATGAAGAATCACATGATTCTTCTGTAGATGTTTAGTCATGTAACCTGTTTACTTTGAAACAAACAAATTTACAGCCTCAGTGTTGCAGCATCGATGTAAAGTGAGGGAATTTTTCAGACATTTCTATGTGCATGAGCAATTTTTCGAAAAACCAGTGAAGTCTGAGAGAGTTCTACAACACAAACACAGACTAACGTGATGAAGTTATGGAACCGGATGTATAGAGATGTTTTGGGACAATTGATGTGTTGATACCGATGCTAATTTGTTGGCTATTTCTGCATTTTCTTTATTCCTGTAAGAGATTTGTGGTTGTGTGTCACTCTTGATGTTAGGGTTAATGTTAGCTAGCATTAGCATGAAGCTATGAAAGATGATCGTTATTTTCATTAGATTCTTCTACTGCAACGTGATTTTTACATGATTCATTAATACACATTATTCTTTTATTTTATGTGAATCTATACATGATTCGTTCCATTTTTCACATATGATTTCTCACGATTTTATTTTTTTTTTTACACGATTTCTTAGATCGTTTATGATTTGACATTTATTTTTTGCACAATTCCTCACATAAATCATTTGTCACACGATTTACTCATTTTTCACATATGGTTTCTACATTGATATTATATTTTTACATAAATTTTTTCTTCACAGTTTTATTTATAACATTTTACATTCATTTTTCTATTAAAATCAATGACACGTTTCATTTAAATTAATTTTACACAAAATGTTTCACTATTCATTTTTCACCCTTGTTTTTCCCTCTTTATTTTAATATGTGAAATCTCACATGATAGTTTTGAGTACAGATGAGTTCGATTCATTCTATACATTTTATTCACACATGATTTCTCACATGACTGATTCATTTTTTCCATAAATTTTTTTTCTAATTTTCAGGTGATTTCTCATATGATTCATTATTTAACATGATTCTTTTATAAAAAAAAAATGAATTGCTTAATTCCAGAGCTGGTTTCTAAAACATAAAATGAGTTGTGTTTTTCCGACCTCCGACAAGAAATCCAGAATTTGGAGATTTTCAGTCTGGAATTTCTGCTGTGAAAGTCAGGTCAACATGGCTGCTCTCAAACATCAACATTAAATAAAGAGAGGTCTTTTAAAATAAACTTTCTGGTCACAGACTTTATACTTCTGACCAAATTGCAGCAGAAATGCGGAACAATAGAAGATTGAATGCTTTTGAGTTCAAAGATCAGGATTTGGGTTCTGAATGCACAGTATTATGATGGGTTTGGTGTTCAGGTTGTGACTTTACACCCTGACTACTAGTGTATGGTTTATCATTGTTGTGAAGATGTGAAGAATTGGATAAAGGTTGTAGCTTTAATACTCATTGCCTGTTGATGTGATAATTAATAGTTGGTGGTTCTTCTCAGCTCGAGTGAGGCAGAGTTTGGGTTTTTTAATTTTTGCTAAAAGATGAAAAAGTCTCATTGGCTGATTTTAATGCAAGAATTTAGTTTTGACATCTACAGTAGATTTTATAAAGTCAACACAGCCTTTTTTTTCTGATGTAAAAAAATGAACAAAAAGCTTTTAAAAAATTTGGGGAAAAATATTGATTCTATAAATATATAAATCGCTTTTTCTCTAAACAAACCTCTCACTTTCTTTTATACCTGGTCATGTGACCCTTCTGAGATTCCCAACAGTTGCATTCTCATTGAGCCCATGTTTGAAATGTAATGTTGGTGATCACATTAGGGTTAGGGTTATTGGTTAGGGAAGTGATTATTATTCAAATTTAAAAAAGATTGTGAAGACTAATCTCAACAATGAATAGAAAAAACCAGGTGCCGCGAGGAGAACCGTTGCCGAGAACCAGGACGTTTCTATTTGAGATCAATGAAATTGAGGATGCTCAAAGACCTACAGCAACCTTGATGAAGCTTCAGAAATATCTGGACAATCCTATTACATATCCTAGTATAGGGTAATTGGCTGGGGCACATATAGAAGCTATTTATTTTGCCCAAACAAATATAGTATGAATAAATGTTTTGCTTAAATGTACATAAAATCCACCAAATCTATGTTGAAATATTTTAGAAGGCTTGGTGCAAAGAACATACATTTACCTCATTTTATTCATACAAGTTGTATTACTTGTATATAGTTGAGGATTAGGGTGCCCAACAGTGGCAGCTTAGTGGTGGTGGGATTTGAACTCATGACCTTCTAATCAGAAGTCCAACATCTTAACCACTGTGCTCCCACTTCCCCTAGACCAATTATGACCTGAAGAGGGGCTCTCAAGGTAAAGCATGGTGGTGGAAGCATTGTTCTAAGTTTTGCATAGCTACGACTGGAGCTTTGGTCAAGATACAGGAACTCAACAAAAGAGCCAAACACTAGCACAAAACCTTTTTATAGTCGGGTGAATATGAAGAAAATATTTCCACCCAGCACCATAACATCCCAAAACATGGGAGAGGTGAGACCTTAGTGGTTATGGCAGTGGACTTTGGCTTTGAAGGTCAAATGGATGGATTCAAATAGATTCACTCATCTGCATATTCCATAAATGTAAATTTAACACAAAAAACCCCCAACAATATTAGACCACATTTTCTGTAACAGCCCACTCAGGTACAGATATGGCATTTGGCAGATTTATCCAGAGTGATTTATTTATTATTTACCTGAAGGACATACACCCTCATGGTGTAGCATGGTGGTGGCAGAATTGTTCTACAGCTCTGCATGTCTGGGGCTAGAACGTTAGTCAAAATCCAGGAAATCGTCGAAAGTGCCAAAAACTGGCACAAAACCTGCAAGTTTCTTTTTATAGTCAGGCGAAGATGTAGGAACATTTCCACCTGGAACCTGGAACACAACACACAAATATAACATTCCAACAGTATTAGACGAGATTTTTTGTCAAAGCCCACTCCATTACAGATATGGCATTTGGCAGAGCAATTTACAATTATCTCATTTATACAAATGTTCAGTCAAGGGTTCAGGGCCTTGCTCAAGGGCCCAATGGTTTTTGCTTAGTGATGCTGGGATTTAAAATCAAAACCTTTTAATCAGGAGTCCAAGATTTAAACACTGAGCTCCGACTTTATAGTAATTTTGGAAATCCTGTAAAAGATGATTGCGAACAGGAGATCTTTAGAGAAAGCTGATGGATCCTGGCTATTTCTACTAAATAGCCAAATCAGTACATGCTACAATGGTGGACTTTTTTTTTTGGTTGCTACGTCACAGCGCTAACTCTAGCAAGAAACTCTTAAACAAGCGATTTGTTTATTGTTAATATTGTAGAAACAAACAAACAAAAAAAACTCTGTTCGCATTAATGTAAGATATTCAAAGCCACGCCCTTTTCAATCTGACTGGCCGACAAAGACCACACCCACTTAAAAAACAAACAAACAAAGATAACATTGTTTTGGTTCATTTGCTAATCTCTACGCTTTTTTCCTCCTCTCCACAGCCGTCTTGTAGCTGATCATCCCTAGAGGATTTGACAGCCCTGGTTTATGCCCCGACCACCTCCTAACCCCTCCCCCACCAACCCGACCGTGTGTTCCTCCCAGGTTCTCCTCCTGGTTTCTGTGGACCACGCTCGCTTTCTCCACCCTGGAATTCACCTAAACATCAGGAGCTAAACCCTAAAAAGAACAATTAATCAGAAAAGACAAAAAAAAAATTACAATAAAAGAATGGATTATTTGAAGAAAATGAGAGGACGCAAAATAAGGGTCCATATTTAGAGGAGGAGAAGAAAAGACTGAAGGAGGACATTTTGGTTGAAGAAGAGTGGATGTTTGTCGATGAAGAAATTGTTCCTATTTATGTAAAGCATCCTCTTTTTTTCCACGAGTAAACGGCTCTATACTTAACAAGACACACACACACACACACACACACACACACACACTCTATCACCTAACCTACTCCCACACTTCCCGGCCTCAGGATGATGTGTGAGGTGATGCCGACTATATCGGAGGACGGCCGTGGTGGAGGAGGAGGCGGCCCGTCCTCACCTGCTGGGGGTGGGAGTGGCATGGGAGGGGGCATGGGGGGCATCGGGGGCAACTACGAGGGTGGCAGCACGGGCAACCTGGAGTCTCTGATGGTGAACATGCTGACGGAGCGAGAGCGTCTGCTGGAAAGCCTGAGAGAGACACAGGAGAGCCTGGGGACGGCACAGCTCCGCCTCCGCGAACTGGGACACGAGAAAGACTCACTCCAGAGACAGCTGTCTATCGCACTGCCTCAGGTACGCCAGCAACCGTGTAGGGTGTGTGTGTGTGTGTGTGTGTCTGTGTGTGTGTGTGTGTGTGTGTGTGTGTGTGTGTTTTCAGAATTCTTCCTCCTTGTTTTTGAGTCTCTCCTGAACCAACGCTCTGATGTGTTTTTTCCCTGGTGCAGTTTTGTGATAAAAAAAAAAAGAATGAATCTTTTAAGTAAAAAAAAGAAAAGCTGGAATTTAGATATCTTCTTCTTCTTCTTCTTCTTCTTCTTCTTCTTCTTCTTCTTCTTCTTCTTTCGGCTGCTCCCTTTAGGGGGCGCCACAGCAGATCATCCGTCTCCATACCCCCCTGTCCTCCACATCTGCCTCTTTCACACCAAATTTTCTCTCACCACATCCATAAACCTCTTCCTTGGTCTTCCTCTTTTCCTTCTTCCAGGCAGCTCCATCCTCAGCATTCTCCTACTGATATACCCCATGTTCCTCCTCTGCACATGTCCAAACCATCTCAATCTCACCTCTCTCACCTTGTCTCTAAAACATCCTACATGCACTGTCCCACTAATAAACTCATTTCTAATCCTGTCCATCGTCGTCACTCCCAATGAACATCTCAACATCTTCAGCTCTGCTACCTCCAGCTTCACCTCCTGTCTTTTACTCAATGCCACTGTCTCTAATCCATACAACATCTCAGGTCTCACCACAGTCCTATAAACTTTCCCTTTTACTCTCACAGATACTCTTCTATCACAAATCATTCCTGCTATCACTCTTTTCCACCCACTTCACCCTGCCTGCACACTTTTCTTCACTTCTCTAACACACTCTCCATTACTTTGCACTGTTGACCCCAGGTACCTGAACTCCTCCACCTTCTCCACCTCTTCTCCCTGCAACCGCACCCCTCCACTGCCCTCCCTCTCATTCACACACATGTACTCTGTCTTACTCTTACTGACTTTCATTCCCCTTTTCTCCAGCGTGTACCTCCACCTCTCCAGGCTCTTCTCCACCTGCTCACTACTCTCACCACAAATCACAATATCATCCACTAACATCATAGTCCACAGAGACTCCTGTCTGACCTTGTCCGTCAACCTGTCCATCACCACTGCAAACAGGAACGGGCTTAGAGCCGATCCTTGATGCAGTCAAACCTCCACCTTGAACCAGTCTGTCGATCCTACTGCGCACTTCACTGCTGTCACACTGTCCTCATACATGTCCTGCACCACCCTCACATACTTCTCTGACACACCAGACTTCCTCATACAATACCACAACTCCTCTCTCCACCCTGTCGTACGCCTTCTCTAAATCCACAAACACACAATGCAGCTCCTTCTGTCCTTCTCTATACTTCTCCATCAACATTCTCAAAGCAAATAATGCGTCTGTGGTGCTCTTCCTCGGCATGAAACCATACTGTTGCTAACAGATGGTCAACTCTTCTGTCAGCCTGGCTTCCACTACTCTTTCCCATAACTTCATGGTGTGACTGATCAACTTAATACCCCTGTAGTTACTGCAGGTCTGCACATCTTCCTTATTCGTAAAGATCAGTACCAGCACACTCCTTCTCTATTCCTCAGGCATCCTCTCACCTTCCAAAATCTTTTTGTACAATCTGGGTAAAAACTCCACTGCATCTCTCTAAACATCTCAAGGCTTCTATGTATGTCGTCTGGTCCAACCGACTTTCCACTCTTCATCCTCTTAATCGCTCTCACTTCCTCCTTACTAATCCTATCTACATCCTGCTTCACCAACTCCACATCATCCAACCTTCTCTCTCTCTCATTTTCCTCATTCATCAGCTGCTCAAAATACTCCCTTCATCTTCTCAGCACACTTTCGTCACTAGTCAACACATTTCCATCTCCATCCTTTATTGCTCTAACTTGCAGCACATCCTTCCCAGCTTGGTTCCTCTGCCTGGCCAATCGCTACAAATCCTTTTCTCCTTCCTCAGTGTCCAACCTCTCATACAGCTCCTTATATGCCTTTTCCTTGGCTTTCACCACATCCCTCTTTACCTGCTGCTGCATCTCCTTGTTCTCCTGCCTACTTTTCTCATCACTCTGTCGATCCCAATTCTGTTTCTCCAACCTCTTTCTCCTTCTGCTCTCCTGCACTTCCTCATTCCACCACCATGTCTCTTTGTCTTGCTTTCTATTTCCAGATGTCACACCAAGTACCTTTCTAGCTGTCTCCCTTATCACTTCTGCAGTAGTTGCCCAATCACTCAACACCTCTTCACCACCACCGAGCTCCTGTCTGACCTCTTCCCTGAACCTCACACTACAGTCTTCTTCCTTCAGTTTCCACCATCTTATTCTTCTTTTAGTCCTCACACTCCTCCTCTTCTTCTTTGCATCCAAAACCATCCTACAGACTACCATCTGATTCTGTCTAGCTACACTGTCCCCTGCCAACACCTTACAGCCTCCAATCTCCTTCAGGTTGCATTTCCTGCATAGAACATAGTCCACCTGTGTGCACTTTCCTTCTTCTTAAAATAAATGTTCATTTCCATCTTTTTAGCAATATCTACCACCATCTTCCCTTCCACATTCCTCTTCTTAAAGCTGTACCTACCATCACCTTCTCATCACCTCTGTTCCCTTCACCTACATGCCCATTAAAGTCTGCCCCAATCACCAATCGTTCATTCCTAGGTTCACCATCTACCACTTCATCTAATTCACACCAGAATTTTTCCTTCTCCTCCATCTCACAGCCAACTTGTGGAGCATAAGCACTGATGACATTTATCATCATCCTCCATTTATCATCATCCATTTATCATCACCTCTTCATCTTCCAGTTTCATGTTCATCACCCTATCAGAAACTCTCTTCACCTCCACTACACTCCTACTGTACTCTTCCTTCAGAATCCCCCCTACACCATTTCTCTTTCCCTCCACACCATGATAGAACAGTTTAAACCCAGCTCCAATGTTCCTGCTCTTACTCACTTTCCACTTGGTCTCCTGAACACACAACAGATCTACCTTTCTCCTCTCCATCATATCAGCTCCCTCTCTCCCTTTACCAGTCATAGTACCAACATTTAAAGTACCAACCTGAACCTCCACTCTCCTCCACTTCTCCTTTCTCTGCTGTCTCTGTAGACGTCTTCCTCCTCTCCTTCTCCTCCTTCAGCCAACAGTAGCCTAATTTACACCGGTACCCTGTTGGCTAACGATACCTGTGGCGGTCGTTAGTAACCCGGGCCTCGACCGATCCGGAATGAAATTCTGATTCGTGATCCGCATATTTGATTTGACACATGTTTTTTGATGTCCTTCATAACACAAACCTCCACATTTATACGTCTTGGGACCGGCACTAAGAGTGATCTGGATTGTGCAACATTAATGGCTGGGTTGCTGGAATTTAAACATGAAGGGAAGAAAAAGAAGGAAGGAAGAGAATTAATTAAAGGGAGGAAATTGGAAATGAATGAAAGAACAAGAGGGATTAAGGTGCTCCCAAGTAAGGAAGCAAGAAATTGATGGTATTAAGACTTTCTAAGAAGGAAACCAGCAAGGACAAAATGAATGAAAGAGTGAGAAAAAAAAAAAGAAAGAAAGAAAGAAAGAATTGTAAGGATGAAAGAAAATGAATGAAAGAAAGAAAATAAAAGGATGGATGACAGGAAAGAAGGAAGGAAAATATTAAATCAAAAAGTTATCGGAAGGAAACAATAAGGAAAGTATAGAAAGAGACAGACAGACAGACAGACAGACAGAGAGACAGACTTTGTAAAGCCAGTGTGGTCTGTAGCCTCCTGTCCCCAGTCTTGTCGTGTTCATCTCAGTCCTTGTGCTGAATCAGAATGTATTTATCATCACTTACATGTACAACAGAAACACACTGTAGTTCATCTTCTCACCCCCATGCATCCACACCTTCCACAAACTCATACCAGAAAGCACAAACTGCACAATTATATAGAAGGTCCCTGTTTATGATTTCCTTCAGCACCTGAACGTGTTCCAGCCTGACGATGCTTCTGTGCACAAACTCCATGACCACATAATAGGAAGAACCTGAACCTAAACTGGAGCCTCCTAAGCATCCAAACCTGAGTATCTCGCTGATGAATGATAAAGGTACACTAATATCCAGAGCCACGCCCTGGAGTCTGGTGGAAAGAGGGAAATTATTATTACAGGATAAGGAGAATCAGTCTAGAGTGAGATGTTCTACAGGGACATGTTGTATGGATGTGATTGTCATGGAGGAATACACTTTTGGTCAAAGTGTTCTCTGAGATGCGTTAGATGAGGTGTGTATGTACAGTGCTTTCGTTTCTGAAACCTGTGGAAATCTGTTTATCGGAAAACGCAAAGGCAAGCCGGATTAAATGATGATGTAGTGAGAGGCTGAGCAATGACTAAACATCTTCTCAGTATAGAGAAAGGGGGAGGAAGGGAAGGAGACAGAGAGAGAAAGGGAGGGAAGGAGAGAGGGAGAGAGATGATGACCTGCTTTGGCTCGCATTCGTCTGCTCGGCTACGCTGCCCTGATTTCTGAACCGAACAACGTTGGTTTGTTTTGTGTTTTTCGTTTTTCTCCTGATGGTTTTTAATGTCTAACCAACACTTGTCCCAGATCTCACCAGTCTCATCCCCATGAGAAAAGAGAGAAATGGGACAGAAAGGAAGAGAAGAGAAGAGAAGAGAAGAGAAGAGAAGAGAAGAGAAGAGAAGAGAAGAGAAGAGAAGAGAAGAGAAGAGAGAGATTTCCTCCCAACACACATTGTATTAATACTGAGCAAATCACATGCAGTCTACAGGAGAGAAAAACTTGATCTAATCAGACGATAGTTACAGAAAGAAAGAAAAAAGGATGGGATCAAATTAAAGGAGGGAAAGAAGGAGGGAAAGGAATAGAAAAGGAAAGAAGGAAAAGGTGTGTAATGTAGGGATGAAATGTGAGGAAGGAAAAGAAGGAATCAATAAAGGAATGAATAAAGGAAGAAAGAAAAAAGTGAAGAAAGGAATAAAGAAAGAAATTAAGGAATGAATGATGGAAGGAATGAAGAATTAAATGAAGAAGAGAATAAAAGAGGGAATTAATCAGTGAATGAACAAACAAACAAATGAATGAATGGATGGATGGATGGATGGATGGATGAATGGATGGATGGAGAGATTAGTATAAGATATAAAGAAGCATTTGAAAAGTAATACTATTTTTCTTTCTCCATTTCATGTGTGAACATTTCTTCTCCTGGTTCTCCTGCTGGTTCCTCACCTTGAGCCTCCTCCTGGTTTAATTCTTCTTCTGATCCTTCTCCTAGTCCTCATCCTAATTCTTTACCTGTTTTTCTTCCTGATTAAATTATCTTCTTAGTTCTTCTATTTTTCATCCTAATTCTGCTTCTGGTTCTTCATCTGGTTCTTTTCCTGATTCAGTTCTTCTCCTAGTTCTCCTCCTAATTTTCCTCCTGATTCTTCTACTTATTCTCTAGTAAATCTTCTCCTGGATCTACTATTGATTCTTCACATGATCCTTTTTATGGTCCTTGTTCGGGTTTTCATTCTGGTTCACCTACATGTTATTTTCCTCTTCATTCTTTGCCTGATTATTTGCCTTTTTCTTCTCCTGGTTTTCATCCCAACTCTCCCTCTGATTCTCCTTAATCTCTTTCTGATCCTCCCACTTTGTTTCTTCCTGAATCTCCTTAGTTTCCCTAGTTCACATTCTTTATGTTTCCCAACAATCTCCTTCTGGATCTTCTACTAAATCTCCTCCTGTATCTCCTAATGGTTCTCCTCTTTATTCTCCTTCTGAATCTCTTCCTTGTTCTCCTCCTTGATCTCCAGTTCTGTTTTATTCGAATTTAGTATTGAGATATTTTTCAGTTATAGATTTTCCTTTTCATTTTTAGATCTGCTGTAAATGTTGCCATGCAGATTTCTCCTCCTAAGATGTTCTGTTCATCTAAATCAAATCCTTCCCTGTTATAGCAGATAAAGTAGATCTGAAGAACATCTCAGAGCAGTGAGAACCTCCTATCATCAGCTTAAGATAAACGACAGGAAATTCAGATAGATTTCAGTTTCCTTCACGAAACCCAAAAAACAGTTGAACACAGTTTGTGTTTCAGTTTTAAATAATGTACAACACTTCTTGGTAGTGGACTCAGACTGTGTGTGTGTGTGTGTGTGTGTGTGTGTGTGTGTGTGTGTGTGTGTGTGTGTGATTTGGTATAATGCAGAGCTGTGCACTTCTTCACTTCCTGTCTGTGGTCGGAGCTGCTGAATGCTGTTAGATTCCATTAGCACTTTACAGCAGAGTAGAATGAAAAGGTAAGAAGGGATGGGAATGTGAACATGTGGAGAACACTGAGATCTGTTTCTGGAAGGCGTGCAGAGGGAGGATCTGGGGGAGATGTTGGGGAGGATCTGGGGGAGATGTTGGGTGAGATGTTTGAAGACATTTTGGGAAAACCATGGAAGACGTGTCGAAAAGAGATGTTGAGGTAGGTGTTGGGGGAGGTGTTTTGAGTGATTTTGTTGGAGCTGTGTCAGGGCAGGTGATAGGGAGGAGATATTGAGGCTAGAGAGTTGTTGGAGAAGGTGTTGGGAGGTGTTCTGAGATGTGTTGGGGCAAGCAATGGATGTTTTAATGGATGTGTTAAAGGTGGCATTGGGGAAAGTTTTTGGAAGACGATTTTTGGGGGAGATGATAAGAGCTATGTTTGAGGAGGTGTTGAGGGAGGTGTTGAGGGAGGTGTTGGAAGGCATGTTGGGAAGTGTTTTTGGTGTTGAAGTTAGTGTTTGGAGAGATATTGGTGGACATGTTGGCAAGGTGTTTGGAGAAGTGTTGGCGGGTGTTGGGAGAGATTTTGATGGACGTGTTGTATAGGTGTTTGGAGATGTGCTGGAAAGTTTTAGAAATGTTAAGGTAGATGTTAGAAGATGTGTTGGAAGGTTTTGGGAATGATATTGTTGGAGAAGGTGTTGTAAGATGTGTTAGGGCAGGCGATGGAAGTGTTGGGAAACTTGTTGGAAATGAGGGGAGCTATTTTGAGGTAAATGTTGAGGTAAATGTTGAGGTAGGTGTTGGGAGAAGTTGGAAAGTCTGTTGAGTTTGTAGTGCATAAGGAGTGTGTTAGGAAATTGTTAGAGGGAGCCGGGGGGCGTTGGAGACAAATGGGAGATTGCAGAAAGTCTTGGAGGGGGTGTTTTAGGAAGTTGTTAGCAGTGAGCAGGGGAGTGTTGGGGAGATGTCTGGGAGATTTATAGCGAGGTGTTGTGGAGTTGATGGGAATATAGGGATGTGCTGGAGGTATTGAAGAACATGGGGTAAGCGGGGGAGACATTGGGGAGGAGTTTGATGAATTTTTGTCCATCTTTAGAACCTGTTTAAGTGTGTAGGACTCGACTTGTCCATGGCCTGACACAGGCAGGGAATTGTGGGAAATCAGTGCCAGGGAGAACTGGAGCCCGGTCTCAGTGAGGTCCACTTCCACAACGCAAATGTGCCATGAGCCCACTGTGATGCCATCTGCGTGTGTGTGTGTGTGTGTGTCATTACTCAGCTTCTCTTGCTCCTGTTTCTCACTGCAGTGTGTGTATGTGTGTATGTGTGTGTTGGTCAAACTGGAGATGACTGTAATGAGTGTGATGATTTAATCCAGAAATAATGCTTTGTGTCATGACGGTGTAAATCAGCGATACTGCTGGTTCGGGAGCTGGACGGTGTGGCGTGATGTACCCGGAGTTACTGTTCACATCCAGACGTTCTGCAACGTGATCAACACATCACACACATCACACACACCATACTGTTCATCTCTTTACGCTCCGATGTCATACAACTTTAGAGAAACACTTTTGAGGACACGTCCCCTTTACGCCTGTATTCCAGTTGTGTTTTCTGAGGACCGGCTTCGCTTTGACTGGGATTGCAGATGAATGAACAAACAAACACACACAAACACACACATACATACATACATGGGCCAAATTGTGTCGTGTCTGTGTGTGTGTGTGTGTGTGTGTGTGTGTGTGTGTGTGTGTGTGTGTGACTGGGCAGGGCGGGGCGGAGATGACACAGTGT
>JBCEWE010000181.1:252500-257500 GCA_039877035.1 Silurus lanzhouensis
TAAACAAAACCAGGTAAAAAAACACGGCGTTTAAAAAAAAAGAAAACGTCAAAACACTGATTCACGATTATTAAATCAATACAAAAGGTTTGAAAGTAATACAATTAAAAACATGCGATAGGTGAAAATACACTCTGCTCTTAAACACTTTCAGTATTCTCAAACCTACAACATTTTAACATCGAAAAATTCAATATGATGAAGAAGGTGATGATGATGAAATTAATGTACTGCATATACAAGAAGATCAAGAACAACATTTTTTCGGCTAGAAAATGCTTATTTTTACCACGAAAATAATACAATAACTCTAAATGCAACCTATACACCGCAAAATCCCGCGATACGGGAAAAAATCCATGTAAAAACCGGCGTTACAGTGAGACCGCGGAAGCTGAACCGCGATGTGGCGAGGGACTACTGAATACAAAAATAACTGAATCGGATTTTTTTCAATATCTAAGTAAAGAAAGGACGTCGTGAATAAATGTGTGTCGTGTTGAAGGTTTTCATTTCGCCTCATTTCTTTCGTTCTTTCTTTCTTTCTTTCTTTTTAATAAAAACGGTCAAACAGAAATGCGCGTTGAATTAATCGTGCGTTAATAAAATTTGTGCCGTTAAAATGAGTTTGCGTCAACGATTTTATTTTCAACAACCCTAAAGAAAGAAAGAGCCACAGAAAGAATTAATAGAAATATATATATATGTTAAATTTGAACAAGCTGTGTGTAAGGCGTGTGTATGTAGAGAAATATGGGATCTATAAATGAGATGTACATTGTATGTGCAAATATATATACACAGTGTATACAGATATGTAGAAGATCGTTGAGGATCTCCTATGGAATTACAGTTATGGACAGTTATAATGAATAAGGGAGGTGGTATCTCAGTCATTAGGGCTCTGAGTTACTGATTGGAAGGATGAGGTATCGCCAAACTGCCATTTATGGGCCCTTAAGCAAGGCCCTTAACCCTCTGTGCTTCAGGGGCACTATATCATGTCTGACCCTGCACTCTGACCCCAGTTTCCTAACATTGCTGGGATATTTGAAGAAAGAATTTCACTGTGCTGACAAAAAAAACACTTTATAATAATCCAGAAATTATTAAATTTGTACAGAGTGGAGCAGAACTGCAGGATGATTACTGGCAGTAGAATTGATGGAGTTCGGTGATGGTAGATGGAGGAAAGCTGGCCCTGGACCTGCTGGTTCTGATATAGTGAGCAATTATACAAGTTTATTTAAACAAATCAATTTGAGTCAAAACTAGTCGCTTTGAGCGCGGTTTAAAACACGACGAAACGTGCGACATAAACGAAAACGAGACGTTAGAAATTGATTTCGATTCAGCTGCAAAGTAAATGTTTTAAAACAGACACACGGTTTCACAAAAAATGTTTGGGAAAAAAACCAAAGATTTCAAACAATACAGTAGAATTTAATGAAAAACGTCGCGTGTGAAACAATCAAAACCAGATATCTGGAATAAACTGAATCCAAACACATTTCAGTGATTTAAACCAGCAATTCAACTCCAACGTCACGTATTATAACATTGCCTTTAAAACAAATGACTCCAATTGAATGACAGAAAGCAATTAATTATAAATGAGGTCATTGAAACAATCAGTTTGAGTCGAAACAAGTGCTTCACTTTAACACGGTTTACAACATGCAGAATACCAAAAGCCAGACGTTTGAAAGTCATTTAGATTCAGCAGTTCAGCTGCAAAGTTAATTATGTGAAACAAAAACAATTCCAGCCTATAAATCAACCAGTCCCACGCAAACTGTTTGAAAAACAAACGAGGGATTTAATATCGAAGTCATTTACAACAATCGATCCAAAACCAGAGATCGCAAGCAAACCGAGGATTTCAAACCAGCTCAGTGTGAAACGATCAAAACCAGATATCTGGAATAAACTGAATCCAAACCAATGTTTTGGTGATTAAGACCAAACTCCAAATAACGTGTTAAATAATTGCCCTCATAAACAAATGCCTCCAAGCACACGATTAAAGGACAGCAATTGTACATGAGTTCATTTCAACAAACCGATTTGATTCAACAACATTTAAAACAATTTACAGATTTAACACGTGTCTAAAACCTACATTCCGAAAAGATACAAAACGTCTGAAAAAGTTGATTCGTCTCAGCTCGAAAATAAACAATAAATCAAAACAAATGGATCAAAATCAAAACAGGAGATTTGTGAAGAACCGAATCGAAATTAAACACCATTCATTCAAGTGTCAATCAATTCAGTAGGACTGGGATCATTTCTCTTTCTCTTCTCTTCTCTTCTCTTCTCTTCTCTTCTCTTCTCTTCTCTTCTCTTCTCTTCTCTTCTCTCGCTGTTGTGCAACAGCCGACCACCCACAAACTCTTAGTAACACACAAACAGTGTGCGGTTAGCATTCCAGGCAACAGTCTATCGGCGTTACCTCGAGCGTGTTAGCACTAGCCTGTGTTAGCCTTTTGTGTCTGGTTAGCCTCCGGCTCTGCTACACTTCACCCGTCAATAACTGTTGATCTAATGATAATATTTTGGAATACTGATCTTTACAAAAGGCGACAAAGCAGCTGTGTTTACACACCGCCGAACTGCGTGTTATTAATCTGATGTCTGGCTTAGTAGGAATTTGAAACGAGTAAAAAAAACTAATAAAAACATGTTTACACCCGAATCACAATACGGCAATTTGATTCAAATGAGTGCGAATAAAATGTCAAGTAGATGAAGAATCGAGATAATAATGGATTGTTCTTTCTCAGATCCAGTATCTCATACAGTGTTGTAGTTTCAGAATTAGCGTTTGATGCTCCGTGCAATTTTAGTCATTTTGTACCTATCGCTAATTATTTCCCAACATTTCTGAGGTAAATGTTACCGTTCTGAACAGTTCTGCTTCTTGTGGAATCCTTTTCAGGGTCTGGAGAATTGTGGAAACACAGATGGTTTTATAAAAGAGACACGTGCATTTTCGTATGCAACAAACTTGTTAATGTAACGGTATGAAGATTCACTTTGACCAAATGAATCTATAAATATCCAGATGTTTCACTTTATTTCCATAAAAAAAATCCTTCCTTAGCATGAAGAACAGCTTTCCACACTCTCAGCGTCTGGACAGTTTATTTCTCCAAACATTCAGCTGAAATACTTTGCTGTTCCTCTTGTAAAACTTGCCAGAGATGTTCTTCACTAGATAGAGATTTTTTTCTTCATCCCAGAGCAGTTTAGTAGGATTGAAGTGCGGTGACTGGGCAGGTGGTTCCATGATAAACATCACTCCAGACGTCTGTCTGCTCTCTAAATAACTCTTACAGAACTCAGACGTACGCTTCGGCTCATCGTCTTGTTGTACGGTGAAGTCTGTTCTGATGAGCCGCAGTCCAGACGGAACTGTGAGGTGGTGAAGTATGGAATGGGAGCCATGTTGGTTCAGGATTCCTTTCACTTTCTGGAACTTTCCCTGCTCCAAAACAACTTCAAATAATGAAGCTTCCACCTCCATGTGTGTCTGTGAGGGGGATGCAGTCTGATCACATCTTCTCTTTTGTTCTCCATCTTACACAAGATCTTGTTTGTTGCATAGAAACAAAAGGAACAAGCACGTGTTTCAAAAACCATAAAAGACTATATCTTAGGCTTTGTACGTGTCTGTACGTGTTGGCTAGTTAAATCATTCGTCTCAGAAATTAGCCTAGCTTTTATCTAGCCTGCATTGGTGTTCCTCAGTTGCCTAGCAATAGCATGCTCGATGTTGATACCAAACATTCCATGTTCTTATGAAGTTATTTGCCTTTCAGCTCATTTTACAGGGATTATAAATGATTCTGTAACCAATGGGAAATAAATAAAAAGTGTGAACATCTGCAAATGTTAAACAGTTTGCATGCTGGTAGCTAGCTAATTTATTTTATGCTAGCTACCTTCCATAACATCTCTTTCTTTCTTATAGGCTTTGTGTCAGAGAGAGGATATGGAGGAGAGAATTACGACTTTAGAACGCAGGTAAAGTGTGTGTGTGTGTGTGTGTGTGTGTGTGTGTGTGTGTGTGTGTGTGTGTGTGTGTGTGTGTGACAAAACGTTAAATTTGTAATAAGCAGCTCCCCAACATGTCTACATACACCAACTTTGAGTAAAGTTCCTGTATGAGCTCCTGTAGCTCACTTTCCTGAAGAAGTTCATGCTGTTGATTATCGATGGGTCATGACTGTTTTAGCAGCAAAAGTTGTCCAACACGATGTTAGGCAGGTTTTCATAATGTTACGCCTGTACGTGTATAACCGCATAATGTCTATGGGGGTCACGTGATAAAAGAACGAACAACTCGGACTAGAAGTTGCTCAGGGGCGCCCTGGAGAAAATGTATGAATCGATCTTTGAGACGATTCGTTTTTCCGAACAACTCGTCACTAATGGAAACCGTTGCTCTTGTTTCAGTCAGAACTGTTCACCAATCCATGCTGCTGTTTACAAATAATGCAGCTCAACATTCTGTGGTGCAACTAAGGTAATAATTCCAGGTGTTGGTGTGAGGTGTTACAGGAGGTTAGAGCACGATGTGGAGGTGAAGAACGTCCTGAGGTGAAGCGGAGAGCATTAGAATGGATTATCACTTTATGCCATGGTCACTTCCCAGCATTGTGGAGTTCAAGCTGACATTGAAAATTACGCTTTATTACCGCTACAATTCTGCAGTTCCAAATTAAACCCAAATATAAAGTAGTTCCAGAAGATTACATTTATTTACAAGAGAGAGAGAGAGAGAGAGAGAGAGAGCGGGCGAGAGAGAGCGCGGGCGAGAGAGAGAGAGATAGAGAGAAAGAGAGAGAGAGAGAGAGAGAGAGTGTTTCTGTGCAATGTCTCTAATAATAATTAAGCTGTTGGTGTTAACTCCTGGTGCCGTTTTTCACTCAATTTCTTGTTTTAAGGAAAATACAGCTGATTAAAACGAATTTAGTTGTACTGCTGCTTCTGTT
>JBCEWE010000181.1:260000-270000 GCA_039877035.1 Silurus lanzhouensis
CACACATATATACAAGCGTGTAAATATGTTTTCAGTGATATGAAGTGTGCAGGTATAAGTGTGTAGAACTGTAGGCGTCTGTAGGCCACGCCCATGAAACAAACCAAAAAAAGTCACCAAGATCTCAATAAAAATACTTTTTTATTCAAACAAGTTCTTGTGTCTCACACTCTCGTTTATTTTTTGTCTCTTTCTCTCGTCCGTCACGCCACACTTCATCCTTCTGTCACAGGCCGAGGAACGCCATGGCAACTTCGAGGAGCGACTGCGACAGATGGAGGCACAACTGGAGGAGAAGAACCAGGAGCTGCAGAGAGTGAGTCATGATTTTATTCTTTTTGCATCATCTCTCTCTCTCTCTCTCTCTCTCTCTCTCTCTCTCTCTCTCTCTCTCTCTCTCTCTCTTTCCTGCCTTCTCTCTCTATCTCAAACTCCCTTTCATTATCTCTCTTTCTCTCTCTGTCACTCTCTCTCTCACTCTGTCGTTCTGTTTGATGTTAAAGTTGTTTAACACTCAGCGCTTTAATAACGAACAACCAGAGCATTTCATCCATTAGACTGAGACATTGTGGAATGTGTGTGTGTGTGTGTGTGTGTGTGTGTGTGTGTGTGTGTGTGTGTGTGTGTGTGTGTGTGTGTGTGTGTGTGTCTGCTTGTACACGTGTGTGATAATTAAAGCTCTGGATAGCAGGAAGGTGCAGTTTGTGGTGGGTAGTTGGAGAGAAAGGGAAGAAGAGAACTGCAGAGAAAGAGATGGGGAGATGGAAAGAAATGGCAGATGGAGACATGGAAAGAGATGAAAGCATGAAAAGAGAGAGAGAGATGGGAAAAGATGGAGAAATGGAAAGAGATGGAGGGATGGAGAGATGGAGAGAGGTGGAGGGATAGAGAGATGAGGAGATGGAGAAATGGAAAGAGATGAAGGGATAAGGAGATGGAAAGAGATGGAGGGATGGGGAGATGGAGAAATGGAAAGAGATGGAGGGATGAGAAAATGAAGAAATGGAAAGAGATGGAGGGATGGGGAGATGGAGAAATGGAAAGAGATGGAGGGATAAGGAGATGAAGAAATGGAAAGAGATGAAGGGAGAAGAGATGGAGGTAGGGGAGATGGAGAAATGGAAAGAGATGGAAGAAGGGGGAGATGGAGAGAGATGGAGGGATGGAGAGATGGAAAGAGATAGAGGGATGGGGAGAGAGTTCAAAAAACCAGCAGGACGCAGTGAAGTTGGAGCTCAAACACTGTCACATGACCTAAAAATCATAGAGGCTGTAATAAATAAATATATAAACAGCTGAGAGAAAAAAACTATGAATAAAGGAAGAGAAAAATCAAAGTGATATGAGGCAAATTTACTTCTGATTGGAAGTCTTTCTGACCTAAAATCTATTTTCCGAACAACACACACATACAAACACACACACACACACACACACACACACACACACACACACACACACACACACACACACACACACACACACACACTTTATTTAGATTGCATCTCTCAACACTATTCTATACTTGTGCTCACGGAGGCAAACTCGCCGGTCTGAATTCAGGATATAGTGCAGGATATAACGTGAACTAATATTCTTTAAGTAGCAGCTCAATGCACAGTGTATGAAGAATAGTTGACTTTGTTATAACTTGTTAAATCAGTGATGGTCAGAAATCAGAAGGTCTCAGATGTTGTGCTCGATGCTCCATCCATTCATCCTTCTGTATGTACTGTCCTGATCATAGATCTGCAGTAACACCAGACTACATAATCAACTAGATATAAATGATTTCAGGAAATTTCCGAGTTAATCAAGAATTCTACATTTTTGCCAGGCGATAATCAATAAACAAATGTCACATCTAAAACAAACAATAGAAGAAAGTTACACAACATGATCAGCATAAAACCAGAGCGAGACACATCGAGACTGTGTGGGAAGTTCTGACTACAGAGAGCTTCCCTGAGTGTTTCACCAAATCTCCCTAAACTCCAAAACCATCATAAACACTCGTAAATTCAAAGTAATTAAAGCTTTCCCATCCCTTCATTGGGACAGGAGGTGAACTAAAACAACAAATAGCACCTCTGGTAAAAACCATCACCTGATAAAGGTCTTCTCAGGGACAACCCTCACATTAGAACATCTTGTAGCGTGTACATGTTCTTGTCACTGTGTATGTGTGGGATTTGTTTTACATTTGCTCTGCCGCGCTCTGTCTTTCTCCTCCGTTCTCCTCCGTTCACTTGCTTTCTTTTTCTCGTTCTCTCTCTGTGTCTCTATTTTTCTCTTGTCCAGGCGAGACAGAGGGAGAGGATGAATGATGAACACAACAAGCGTCTCTCGGACACCGTGGACAAGCTGTTGTCTGAGTCGAACGAGCGTCTGCAGCTGCACCTGAAGGAGCGCATGGCGGCGCTCGAGGAGAAGGTCAGCGTTCACACAGAACCTAAACATATATGTGTAAAAAGATCTTTTTATGTGTAAGAGTAAGACTCCATGATGTCTCACAGAACGCTCTGTCAGAGGAGCTCGCGAACATGAAGAAGATCCAAGATGATCTTCTGGCAAACAAGGTACATTTACTTCAAAAAACACCTGCACAGGTTTAATTCACATCTGTATACATCAATACACACCTGCACAGATTGAATTCACATCTGTATACATCAATACACACCTGCACAGATTTTAAACACACCTGGACAGGTATAATTCACATCTGTATACATCAATATGCACCTGCCCAGATTTAATACACACCTGCACAGGCTATATACACATCTGTCGACATCAATACACACCTGCACAGGCTATATACACATCTGTCGACATCAATACACACCTGCACAGGTTTAATACACACCTGCACAGGTTTAATACACACCTGTATACATCAATACACACGTACACAGGTTTAATACACATTTGTATACATTATTACACACCTGCCCAGATTTAATACACACCTGTATACATCAATACACACCTGCAAAGGTTTAATACACACGTACACAGGTTTAATACACATTTGTATACATTATTACACACCTGTAAAGGTTTAATACACCTTTAATACACCTGCATTCTGTATCTGTATTAATTCTTATAAAACATTACTGTTTTTTTCCCCTTGTCTCACCTTTTCTATTATCTTCTCTTTCTTTTCTTTCTTGTGTTTTTTCCTTTTCCCCCCCTTTTTTTTTGCATTTATCTCTCTCTTTATCAGGATCAGCTGATTGCAGAACTGGAGAGGCTGCAGCTGGAACTGGATCAGCTGAGGGGAAGGTCTGGCTCCTCCTACTCTCGGTAAGCTTCTCTTTTTCCTCCTCCAGATTGCAATATCATGACGTGTTGTTCTTTTTTCTCTACTGAGTTTAGTAAAGCAGTATTTGGACACGCTGAGGATTTATGGTGGCTTTATAATGGACTTTCTGGCTTACGGTTTTACTCTGCAAGTATAAACACGTATAAAGGCATTTCCTTAATCTTTTTTGTCAGATTCTAGGAAGAGTTCAGATAAGACAATGATGTTAGCTCACATGATATCACAGTAATGAATCCTGTCAACCAAACCAAGTACCTATAAGAACCAAAGAAGCATCATGAGGTTCTCGGTTCTCCTCGGCAGCTCTCTTCCTGGCAGCGCTCTGGAGCTCAGGTACTCCCAGGGAGGCGGATCTCTACCTGCCGGCTCCACCACTCACCTGGATCACTACGGCAGTACAGGCTCAGGGGGCGTGGTCAGACGGGCCCACCGTGGACGCTGGGGTGGAGTGAGAGAGGACGCCAGCAAGGTGAGGAGCTTCATTTATGTTTTATGACCACACTAGGCGTAAATTCGAGGTCAGGTCCCTAAACCCGTCCTCTCCCATGCAGTACGGTGAATGGGAGAGCGGTGCTTTGCTCGGCCCCGGTTTTGAGGGCGGAGTTGAGGGCGGATGCTCCGATGACGAAGAGGACCGCGAGACGCTCTTCGGCTCTGAATTGCTTTCTCCCAGCGGACAGACGGACGTCCAGACACTGGCCATCATGCTTCAGGAGCAGCTGGAAGCCATTAACAAGGAGATCAAGTGAGCTTCAGATTCTCCAACACTATACTACATTTTGAGTTTTTTCTGATTATTAGATCTGTTCATTTTTCTCCTGAAGTTTACACTGATAAAATAGACATTAGTAAATTTTTTGAAAACCATTCAATTAAAAAATCTTATATCTATAAGAACTCAATAATAAATTAAGATTTGATTAGATTCAACTTTATTATCATTGTACAGGGTACAGGGCCATTTACAACCCCAACTTGTAATTGCAACTCCAACTACAACCCCAGGTCCAATAACAATCCTAATTCCAAAAAAGTTTGGACACAGCGCAAAATAAAAAACAAAAACAAAATGCAATTATTAGCAAATTTCATAAACCCATATTCTATTCACAATATAACATAAAAATATCAAATGTTTCAACTAAGAATATGTACTATTTTAAGATAAAAATTAGGTCATTTTAAATTTGATGGCTGCAACACGTCTCAAAAAAGTTGGGACGGGGCAACAAAAGTCTGGAAAAAGTAAATGTTATTAAAATGACACAGAAACACATGCAGATGACTTCAGATGACAGTCCAGGTGTTGAACTGGCCTACCTGCAGTTTAGACCTTTCACCATTTAAAAACATTGGGCGCATCATGAAACGAAAAACACAACAAAGGAAACCCAGAACTGTTTAGCATGAAGAATCCTGTATCAGACACATATGGGACAACATTCCTCTCCCAAACTTCAGCAACTTCCTTAGTTCCCAGATGTATACGCACAGATGACGATGCTACACAGTGGGAAATTTTTTTTCGAGAAGTGTTGCAGCCATTAAAATAATGTTTCTCTTAAATAGTATATATATATTTTAGTTTAAACATTTTTTTTTTATGTTGAGTAGAATGTGTTTATGGGATTTGCAAATCATAGCATTTAGTTTTTATTTACATACCAACTTTTTTTGGTTTTGGGGTTGTATAAAATCAATGATTCAGGTTTGTTTTCTTTCCATTAAATATGAGACACTCTGACTACAAATCAGTATGAAATCACGAAGATGATGTAGCCATTATGAGTTTTTTCTGGGAAAATCGCAGAATGACAAATCTGTGGTTGTCTGGAATTTTACTGTAATGGTTTGACGACTTCTTTTTCTCGCTTTTTCCAGCTTAATGACAGCTCCAGCGTTTTCAAAATATATTTAATAACTTTAAGAAGGCTTTTAAATACCGATTCTGGAAAGATCCTGAGAAATTATATGTAACTGTAACACGTTCTGGATGCTATTGTAAAACGACGATTGTGCCGCAAAGGGTTCTTTTTATAATGACATTAGAAATGTTTCACCTCATACTGAATAAGGAGGCACATTAAGGGGAAGATATAGCATGTGTCTCATATGAATTCATTGGTCATTTCTCTGTTTTGAGTTACTTCCAGCTCTTCACATTCTCAGAGATCATTTATTCAGACTGTGTGTGTGTGTGTATGTTAGGTTGATTCAGGAGGAGAAGGAGAACACAGAGCTAAGGGCTGAAGAAATCGAGAGCCGTGTAAGCAGTGTGGCTCTGGATGGACCCCCAGTTCCTCCGTCCTCTTTGGGAAGAGACGCCAGTGGCAGGACCTTCATCACTCCATCCCTCACCTCCTCCACACTGGCATCCCCCTCTCCGCCCAGCTCGGGTCACTCCACCCCACGCCTGCCCCACTCCCCGGCTCGCGAGTCCGACAGACAGGTAGAGCATCAGTTGGAATATCACACAGTTGTGTAGTTGTGCTTGAGAAATGTGCTGAAAACTCTGGATCAGGATCTAGCTGATGCCTCATCCTGCAAATATGCATATAAAAAAATTGCTGTTTGAGATTTAACTACAGCAACTCTAACACTACAAAAATGAAACTAATCTCCAGCGCTACATGGGGCGCTATAGTACCAGTGAGTACATAAAAAATTACTTATTCATTACACAAAGAATCAACTTTGTTTCCTTTCTCAGAACAACAAGGAAGACGATAGGTCCCTGGCCTTGCTGGACTCCACCCCTCCGCCCACACCTCGCGCACTGCGATTGGATAGAATGAGCCACACCCACCCCGGGGCCATGCTGGATGACAGCCGCGAGTTTCGCAGGTCAGTGAGGAGCCTTAAAGACATTAGTTTATGTTTGTTTAACTAATTAGCAAATCAGAATGGAAAGGACACACACACACACACACACACACACACACACACACACACACACACACACACACACACACACATAGTTTTGGTGAATCTCATGTTAATCTTAAGTACTTGTATAGTAGTATCGTTTCTTCGTAACTCGGAAGAGTCTTTAGTTTGATCAGATTTATAAAAGAAAATTCAGTTTTACACTTTTCTCCAAAAACAGCAGAGTTCCCGGAGGCGTGTCATGGGCGGAGCTAAAGAGTAACGAGTTGCACGTTTTTGCGAGTCGCATGCTTTTGCATAGAGTTCGTTTTTCGTGCCGTGACATTGCTGTAAATAAAAAAGAGACTTAATAGTCCTAAATGGACTGTGGCGTACAATCAGATCCAGTCGTAAATGTCTGATCCATAATCCTATCCCAAGTCTGAAATTGAGCATCAAGAACACCAGCAGCAACAGTGACTACAGCAGGATGTGTCTTTATGGTAAGAACAAGCTTCTTCTTCCTTCACATCCAGAAACATACTTCTTTGGAAACGTTCTTCTTGCGCGAGTCCTGTAACGAATGAAGCATGGTGGTGGGGTGTTCTTGCTCTCTTTCTGGTTGCACAAGGAATACCACAGTTCATGACGTCATTTAAGGATAGAGACGATAATCCGCTGTGGCGAGAGGAAGAGGATGACATCATGAAGAACTATATTCAAAAGATTTTTAACAGGAGTGTATTTGGCAAAAAAGATTTCCTCTTCCCCTCCAAATTGTTGTTTAAAACTTTGCCCATGTTTAGCATGAGAATCCAAATCTTTAGACTAATATAGCCTTGATTTTTCACATATACATTACAGCAGAGTGAAATTATTTTCTTCGCATATCCCAGCTTGTTTGGGAGCTTGGGTCAGAACACAGGGTCAGCCATGATATAGCGCCCCTGGAGCACAGAGGGATAAGGGCCTTGCTTAAGGGCCCAAGAGAGGCAGCTTGGCGATACCATGGCTTGAACCCCCAACCTTCCGATCAGTAACCGAGCACCTTAACC
Source organism: Silurus lanzhouensis (assembly GCA_039877035.1). NCBI lineage: Eukaryota > Metazoa > Chordata > Actinopteri > Siluriformes > Siluridae > Silurus > Silurus lanzhouensis. The sequence continues at coordinate 267,252 of JBCEWE010000181.1, forward strand.
ATTGAGCTACCCCTCACAACAACATTCAATATTGGAAAAACATCACTGGAGGACAAAGAGAGATCAGGAAGACCTTCGATGAGCTTAACCCCTGCAATTGTTGAAACCGTTTGGCAACTCGTGCGTGATGATCGGAGAACAATCCACATGAGCTTACATCTGCACCCACCATACTTGCCAGATTTGCCTCCTGCGGACTTTGCCCTTTTCCCGAACGATGGAGATCCAGCTCAAAGGTCACTGTTTTGACACCATTGCGGAGATCCGGCATGAATTGCAGAAGGTGCTTGACACGCTTCGAAATGAAGACTTCCAAGACACATTCCAGAAGAACTCTGGGAGGCGCTGTATTGCTGTGCAAGGGGACTATTTTAAAGTTAATAGTGTGTAAACATAGATAAATAAAGTACTTTCTTGTGAACAGATCGAGTCTCTGAAATTTTTGATACCACCATAGTATTATATATTTGTAGATTCATCTTGTGTTTATGATAGCTATTGTGATAGCTAGCTACCTTGATATTACATGTCCAGTTAAACTGAGACTCCCACAACTGTATAGCATTTTAAAAAGTATCTCTCTCTCTCTCTCTCTCTCTCTCTCTCTCTCTCTCTCTGTCTGTCTGTCTCTGATCCTTGCAGTCTCTCGGCAGACGGCAGTAGCTCGAACAGCAGTCAGGACTCCCTCCACAAGGCCAGCAAAAAGAAAAGCATTAAGTCTTCCATCGGCCGCCTATTTGGAAAGAAGGAGAAGGGACGCATGGGACAGCCAGGCCGCGAGTCCACCTCTTTGGGTGAGCCAGGGACAAGCATATTATAGACAGGGACACAAGACCAGGACATGAAGGACAAGGATTAAGAGACAGGGACATGACTTATTGAGACATAAGGGACAGGGGCATTGGGAAAGAGTGGGACATGAAGGGCAGAGACACAAGAGACCATGACATTGAATTTGATACATGAAGGACAGGTATATGAAGGTTGGGCAAAATACCAGGACATAAGAGACAGGACAATGAAGGATAAGTATATGAGGGTCAGGGACATGAAGGGCAGAGACTCAAGAGACCAGGAAATGAAGGGACAAGACATAAAGGACAGGGATAGGAAGGACAGGGATATGAAGGACGGGGATACAGGAACATTAAGGGCAGAGGCACAGGAGACCAGGACATGAACAGCTGAGACATGAAAGACAGGGACATGAAGAGCAGAGACACAAGAGACCAAGAAGTGATGGGATGAGACATGAAGGACAGGGATATGAAGGTTGGACAAAAGACCAGGAAATGACTGGTTGAGACATAAGGGACAGGGACAATGAAGGAAAGTGATATGATGGAGGAGGACATGAAGGGCAGAGACCCAAGAGACCAGGACATCAAGGGACAAGACATAAAGGACAGGGATATGGAATACATGAACATTAAAGCAGGAGACTCAGGAGACCAGAGCGTGATGGGATGAAACAGGAAGGACAGGGATATAAGAGACCGGGACATGAGGGCCAAGACACGAGAGACCAGGATATAAACAGATAAGTTGTGAAGGACAAGGATATGGTATATAGGACATGACTGGTTGAGACAGGGACAGTGAAGGATATAATCTGATTTGATATAATATGATGTGACAGAGGGGGACATGAAGGACAGGGTGTATCCGAGTCTCCCTGTTTCTCCCACTATGCAATTTCCCAACCGGTAAGGTTTTGCCTTGTTTTCTGTTCCAGCTTCCACTCCCTCTGATGATCTCGGCTCCGTAGACCCACTCGGCCTCACCAAGATGGCCGGACCCGTGGACAAGGACCGCCGCAGCAAGAAGAAGTGCGCTCCTCTCACTTTCACTCAATAGGGGCTGTGTCTCAAATCACACACTTCTTCAAGGTTCAGTAGGGGATGTGATGTTTGAGCAGCGGAGATGTTCAACACTGAGACCGATGAGTTCTATATCGAAAAACAGGAAGCTATAACTAATCACCTTTTGCTAGCTACACTATATAGCTATATGGTCCAACATTCTTTGGACACCTAACCATCTGTTTTTTTTTTAGCATCCCATTCCTAATGTTGTCTCCATTTCCTGTTATAATAAACTCCACTCTTCTGGGAAGATTTTCCAGTTGGAGATTTATTCAACCACAGGGGTTTTAGAAAGTCAGATATTGATGTAGGTGAGGTGAGGAGGCAATGGATCTACTGGTCTAGAAAATCGAACACAAAGCATCTAATTCTCTGCTCTTTATGGATTGTATCTCATTCTTGTTGTGCTTTTGATGTGAAAATCATGGTTTTGGTATTAATCCTTATTTCTCAAAGGCACGAGCTGTTGGAAGAGGCGTGTCGTCAGGGGCTTCCCTTCGCCTCGTGGGACGGCCCCACCGTGGTGTCCTGGCTTGAGGTTTGGACCTTTACATTTAATACCTAATATTTATGTATTTTATGCAGTGTACATACAACACCAGACGATACACAAACACATCGTCATCGATATCTGTCCAAGCCAGTAGGTGTCACTCTAGAGTACTTAAAAGTTTTCTCATAGAATAGACTGTGTGGACACCTGAGCATTAGATTGTTATGTGCTTCTTTTCAAACCTCCCATTCCACATTTGATGGAAGATGTTCCACTTGATTCTGTGGAGATTCATTGAGACACAAGGGTGTTGTTAAAGTTGTTGTTAAAGCAGGTACTGATGTAGGTGAGGTGAGGAGGCCTGGGGTGCAGTCAGCAGGAAAACCTAAAT
>JBCEWE010000181.1:272500-335000 GCA_039877035.1 Silurus lanzhouensis
AAAATAGCAATAAATAACAACGTTGTGTGTGTTTTTCAGTCAACCAGTAACGTTTGGATGACGCATGCTGAAATGGAGTCTCTTACTGCAGCCACCAAGCCAGTGAGTAGCTTCCGTTTCTCTTTTTTCAACAACTACATCCACCACATGTCCATGCTACCTGATAATCCGTCTGGTTCTGATTCTGGATCATCCATCAGTCGTCTATCACACGGCAACACAGCCCCAGAATGGAACACAGCACATGTTTTAACTCTCAGAGCCCCGGAGTCTGACAGAGGGCATAACATTACAGCAAAACACTTAAAATGTCCTTAATATGTTCATTATTAACAAGACCAAAACACGCTTTCACCTGCAACTATCCAAATACATTTTGTCAGAAGCTTTGCGTCTCTTAGCTAAAACAATAAAGTAAAACAATTAATAATACGTATACTGACTATTAAAATCTTCTCAGAAATCCTGTCATGTTACCGTACCTAATTTTGCCCTGAAAATAGTTAAAGATTTTTTTGAAATCCACTCAGGTTTGTTTAACTAGCTAGAGTTAGCAGTGAACACTACAAATAAGTGTGATATCTTCCTCACAGAAACCCTCTGTAAAGGATCATATCCTCTCAGATATCATGTAGAACTAGTGTATGCTAGCTAGCTTGCTATTTTGCCCTTAATTGTACCTATAAATGGTTTCCTAATCCTGTCAGTGTTGCTTATGTTAGCTAGCTAGAGTTAGCAGTGATGATTATAAAATTTGTTATTACAACTTTTAAAATGGTGTCAAAAATCCTGTAAAATTTGATTATCTCAACTAGCTAGTTATTTTCCCTTCAATTGTTTTTAACTAGCTAAAGTTAGCAGTAAAAATCCCCAAAGAATTTGTCTTAATGACGAATGTTAGCTAACGATATATGTTATTGCAGCTAGCTAGAGCGAACATAATGAGCTCTATCCCTCAATCATCATCAATAATCTTCAAAATCCTATCAAGTTAGCTTTGTGTAGGTTAGCTAAAGCTATCAGTGATGATTATGTATTTACGACTGCAACTTTTAAAATGTTTTAGGAACATTATCGAGTTAGTTAATGTTAGCTAGGTAGACTTAGCAGTAGATGTTTCAGTGTTTCATGAAGTTTGAGAGACACGTGCATGTTCCTTCTGTTTCTATGCAACAAACTCGGTCATGTAACTGTATGAAAGTGGAGGAAATGTATTTTCTTAAACCAAACAAATCTATAAAATTCCAGATGTTCCACTTTATTTTTAGGAAAAAAAAAAAAAAATCCTTCATCAGCATGAAGAACACACACAGGGAGCCTGATCACATCTTCTCTCCTGTTCTCCATTTTACACAAGTTCTTCTGTGAGAGACAAAAATGTCACGTTTGGACTCCACAGCACCTTTTTCCACTCGTTCACTGTCACTTTCTGGTGTGTTTTTGCCTTTTACTTAGTTTGTTGCATAGAAACAAAATAAACATGTATGTGTCTTAAAAAACCATAAAAGACCAGGTGTTTCCTAACGTCCGACAGGTGCTGCATGATTGTAGCCTTATAAATCCTGATTCTATGGGTTCCTTTATGGATCTTTTCACAAGCCAAGTATCATTAACTCTACATTACATAATGGGAAACACACTGGTGATTTTGAATGGTCTCTAATGGATTTTAATGGATTTCCGGTGGTCTCTTTTGGTGAAATGTGGTTCTCCAAATGGTGACATTTGTAATGATATCCTGATGGTAATCATGTACTATTAGTGTGAGGTAAAGTTTAATGGAAACCAGAAAAAGATTAATGGAGTTTAATGGACTCCATTTGTAAAGCGATGCTGAGAGACAGACACTGTTGAAATTGTTGACCTCTGTCTCTCTCTTTCTTTCTCTATTTCTCTGTCTATCTCTCTCTCTTTTTCTTTCTTTTTTTCTCTCTCTCTCTCTTTCTTTTTCTCTTTCTCTCTCTTTTTTTCTATCTATCTGTCCCTCTTTGTGTGTCCTCACTAGGCTTTAGTGTTAAGCATCTTCTGCTTTTCCCTCAGAGTTCTGTCATAAGCGTACACATGCCGCTTCCACCTAATGACCCGGTCACTAACAAACTGTTCCTCCCTTTGTTCCCTTTCTTCCTGTCCTCCCTTCCAACATCCCTCCTTCTTTCTCCCTTTCATCGGCGCGTCTTTCCTGCTGCTCCTGCCCCGCTTTTCCTCCTCTCTTCTCACCCCATGTCTCTCTTAAAACTCCTCCTCAACTGTGCAGGAGCTGAAGGAGTTCAGCTGGGATCAGGTACGTCATCTGCACAGCACCACCACCTGAAAGACCATGTTTATGAGATTTTTTTCACAGTTATAGATGATGAGAATCAATTTCGTGTCCGGTCTTTAAATTCCCGCTAAGGACCATCACATAGCTTAGGCCCAGCATATAAATTAGGATCCCCACAAAGCATTTGGCCACCACCTAGCTTAGGACAATCCTTTAGCTTCAGACCATTATGTATATGAGGACCACCACAAAGCTTAGCGCCATCATATAGCTCTGGACCATCACAAATCTTAGAACTATCCTGTAGCATAGGACTATGATAATGCTTAGAACCATCATGTATCTAAGGACCATCACAGAATTTACAATCTAAAACAAAGCTGAGGACAATCAAGAAGCATAGGATCACCACACTGCTTAGGATTATCATAAACTTTTGGCACAGCACCCCCAGACAAAATGTACCTGATAAACCATGTTTATGCTAATATTTTTACGCTTGTAGATGAACAGAATCAAGTTTGTGTCTGGTCTTTAAATTCCGGACTCAGAAGGCATGTTAGGACCATCACAAGGCTTAGGAGCATCAGGTCTTTTAGAACCGTCATGTATCTCAGGAACGTTAACAAACACCAGGGTTGGGCAAAGATACATAAAAAATTTATTTTAAAATAAAATACTAAATACCTTTAAGTTTATCAAAATAAACTACAAAATACATCAGCCAAACCATGTATCAAAATAACCTACTGTATTTTTGTATTTAAAAAATAATAAAAAATACTTTTACATGGGAGCATAAAATTTCATAACCTTCCATCAATTGGTGTGTTTGATCTGTTCCTTCACCTTCACACCGACTCAGCTGTTTGAGAGCAACAGCTTTTCTCTGAGTGAATCACACAATAAATCTGACACATGCAACCAGTTTACAGATCAAATATTTACATACGATATCTCTGTGATCTCCCAGATGAAGGTTAGATTTAAAGTAACCAATGGTTTAAAGTTGAATAGTTTGCAAATGAATCATAAATGTATCCTAATTTAGTTATTTGGTGTTTGGTAACGAAGGGCTGCTTTACATCAGTAACAGTCAATAACAAACAAAAAAAACAAAAGTAATTCAGAAGAAGGCGACTGATGGCACCTGCATTTATAGCAAATGGTTTCTAACTTATTAATCATTTGATTGTTAGTCATAAATATAATAATATATAATGTGTCAGGAAGTCATACATGTGACGGTATGCAAAATCCTGATCCTATTAAACAGCTCCTTCAATTAGGGTACGATATTCAATCAAATATTTATTTATCGATTATTAGACGCCTATTTAAAAGCTGCCAGCTACACGTTTCTTACCCTCACCACCCTCTTTCATATGGATACATTTTCCCTACTGATCTCAATAAGTCTGAGCAAACAGGCGCCAATCAGAGGCCACATTTTAATGATGCCATTATGTAGAACTTCTTACAAAACATTTTTAAACTACAAAAATACAAAACACTAAATTAGTTTAATACTAAATATGAAACAGTTTTCATCAACCCACTCAAATATACCTGAGAAAATCCTATTTTATATTTGAAAAACCCATTTGAAATACATGTATCATAAATACTGCCCATCCGCATACCACGGCCATCTAGTAGCATAGGGCCATCACATAGTTTTGGACCATTATAAAGCTAAAGACCACTATGAAGCTTGGGACAATCATACAACTTTGAACCATCATATATCTTTAGACCACTATGTAACATAGGACCATCACAAAGCCTAGGACCATTATACTGGTTATATTTTTACCTGGTTAAACTTAAATACTCCCATATTTAGAATATATACGGGTCCTGTAACATAAATTACTGTTATCACATATAACTGAAAAGATATCCAATATACAGCAGATAATTTATTTGGCTGCCTGTCTATTTGAAAAACTATTTATTTAATGCATCTATATTTGTGTGTGTGTGTGTGTGTGTGTGTGTGTGTGTGTGTGTGTTAGATTCTGGCCTACGGTGATATGAACCACGAGTGGGTGGGGAACGACTGGCTGCCCAGTCTGGGTCTGCCTCAGTATAGGAGCTACTTCATGGAGTCTCTGGTGGACGCTCGCATGCTGGACCATCTGACCAAGAAAGAGCTGCGTGGACAACTCAAAATGGTGGACAGCTTTCACAGGTACCAGTAACGCCTGTAACCTGTAAACGAGTCTTTAAAATGGTAAAATGGTGGCTGTTGAAATTGAGAAATAAATTGAAAAGAGGTTTGAAAAAGGACTTCAAAATGGCCAACGTAGCTCACATGAAGCTCTCCTTAACATATTGTAGATTTTAAGGATGCCTTACTGATACATTAGGGCTGACCTTGAAAGTTTGATCAGGGGTCATTGTAAATAAGTGTAAGAATCTTAGCATTATTGTTTCGCCACTAATCTGAGGTAAATATTAACATTTCTTATAGTTTTATTACATTTTTACTTGAATATATAATTCACTAGACTATATAAATCACATTCAGATTGTATTTTACATAAAACTCTTTTTTTACCTTATTTTTTAGCACTTTTTGTTACAGTTTGCTAAAGTGTCCCAGCATGGGAGAAGTTGTAGTCCATAGCATTTGTCACTAGCTAACATTTCCCAGAAGATTTTATATAACAATCCACTCTTGAGGTGATTAGTGTTTCAGAATTTGTTGTGATGCAGTGCTAATATTTCTCCATATAGCAAAACCCTAAAGGTTTGATAAGCAGTTGATGCTAATCATATTTACAGTGTACATTTAGCCATAGCAAGCCTTTTTTTTAATAATTTAGCAACAGTTCTGAGGTAATAAATCTTCTGGGAAAATGTTAGCTAGTGACAAATTCTAGGAACTAAAACTTCTATGTCAGCAAAGTGGAATAAGAAGTGCTAAAAAGTATTCTAAAGCGCAAAATGCTTCAAGAATGGGTCGTCTTATGTAAAATATAACACTTCTGAGGTAAAAGTTGATATTTATAATAGTTTTGTCTGGTTTTCATTTGTGCTAGCTTAATTCTTAGCCGTAATTATGATCTAGCACATATACACTGACATCTGTAGATTTTATTCATCCAACAGGTTTCAACATGCCTGATACGAATAAAAATGTCACTGAACAAATCATTGTTGTGACATTGGTGAAGTTTGGTTTAGCGGTTGATGATAAAACACGTTTACGAGCGTAATTTTAGATATACTAAGTATTTTTTCTGACAATAACAAACATATCTGAGGTAAATGTTGATATTCCAGATAGTTTTATGAGTTTTTTACATTCACTGTGCCGTTAGCTCAGCCATATATGCCGCTTGTGCTAGCTGAATCATTAGCCGCAGGTTTTAGCTAGCATAACTTAACTAATGAACAGTTTATGCGCTTCTTGTTGACCCTTGTGACCTTTCTGACCCCAGGGTGAGCCTTCACTACGGCATCATGTGCCTGAAGAGGCTAAACTACGACCGAAAGGAGTTGGAGAGGAAGCGAGACGAGAGCCAACACCAGAATAAAGGTCTCGTAAATAGATTTAGACTTTAATCACACCAAACACTGAAAAATCTGGATTTTTTTTCTCCAAAACCTCGTTTTTGCGAACACAGTGGAATCCTGGTAAATAAACCGAAATAATTTGCTATAATTACAACACAAAAAATTATAAAAAATCACAAACTATGCAGAGGAGAGACACTACATGGGCAAAAGAAATGGGACATTTTTCCAGTCATACGTTCTTCTTCGAGAAAGTTGGAGAGACACAATTGTACAGGACGTCTTTGGATTCAGTAGCATGGAATTTTCCATTGACTTATAGGTTCACTAATAGTGAAACTGTTCCAGCATGACCAGATATGCTTTACATGTGTTGGAGTTAAAGATCTCCTGCTATACAGCTCTAACTGACTGCACCCCCGGCCTCCTCACCTTACCTACATCAGTGTAGATCATCTGTGTGAACATCTTCCCAAAATAATAGAGAGGCCATAATAACAACTAAATTTCGAACTGGCACATACAAATCTTAAGGTCAGGTGTCCACAAACTTTTGTTGACAGAGTATAGCAAGCGAAATTGAGTTAGTTACAGCTTCCTGTTTTTAGATCCGGCTCTTGATATCACACCCAATACAGAACCTTCTATCTAAAGTATATAATGTAATAGGCACAATTTGAGACACATTCCATATTGAGAAGAAGTGAGACGAGCTTCTTGAGGTTGACATGAGTGGAAGATCTTGAGTGGCCTGCTACAGAGCCCTGATCTCATCCCTCAAGTATTATTGATATTATATTTTTTAATTATTATTATATGAACTCTGCACTGGATTCCCACATGCTTATAAAATTCACATTTCAGGGGTCCAAAAGTTCTGGAGTTTTAATAATGTTAATAATTTGTCCCAATTTTTCACACAAGTCTGATGATTAATTAGCAGCAGGTTACAAAACTCGACTCAGGAATTTCTCCTGCCGTCTGATTGAGTCGGGAAATGTACAGTGATTTCCGTTACGCCCAAACTTAAACATGTTTTTTTCATATGTAGTATTGTCTAAAAAGTCTGTAATAGAGCAGTTAGCTGCCGGGGTCTGTGCGTCGCTCAGGAAACTCTACAAAAGAACCACTTGAGAGACACAATTTAGAATAAAGCAAGTGGAGAGCGGAAGGGAGGCTACCCAGCATGCATTTAGTCAGAATAACAAATAACATGCTACTACAGTGCCCTCCACAATTATTGGCACCCCTGTTTAAGATGTGGTCGTGGACTTCTAAAAATTCTCCTTTTTTTTAAAAACAACATAGAACCCAAATGCAAAAAAAGAGAAAAATCCAATCTTTCATTTAAGTACATAACTTTGGTGGTAAAAAAAATCATACATTTCAAAAAAACTTGAAATCATGTGTCCCACAATTATTGGCACCCCTAACAATTCCTCTGAAAAATTTTATGGGTTTTTTTTTTTTTTATATATTTTTCTGTAGTTGCTAAGGTTGGTCAGGGTATCTAGGGACTTTTAATTAGTAATTCATGATTTCCTGTTTCCCTGGGGTATAAATATGACGTGACACAGAGGCCTAATTCTCTTACCCATTTGTCAACATGGCAAAGACAAGAGAACACACCATTCAAGTAAGGCAGATGTGTGTTGACCTTCATAAGTCAGGCAATGGCTACAAGAAAATAGCCACTCGCCTTAACTTGCCGGTATCTACAGTCAGAGGAATCATTAAGAAGTTTAAAACAACTGGAACAGTGACAAACAAGGCTGGAAGAGCTCCCAAGTTTATCTTGCCACAACGCACAGTGAGGAGGATGGTAAGAGAAGTAAAAAAATTTCCCAAGCTCACCGTCACAGAATTGCATCAAAGAGTGGCATCTTGGGGTCACAGAGTCTCCAAAACAACCATCAGACGCTCTCTACATGCCAACAAGCTGTTTGGGAGGCATGCAAGGAAAAAGCCTTTTCTCACTAACACTCACAAACGTAAACGTCTGGAGTTTGCTAAGCGGTACTGGGACTTCAACTGGGATCGTGTGCTTTGGTCAGATGAGACTAAGATTGAGCTTTTTGGCAACAAACACTTTAAGTGGGTCTGGCGTAAAACAAAAGATGAGTATGCCGAAAAGCACCTCATGCCCACCGTGAAGTATGGTGGAGGATCTGTGATGCTGTGGGCCTGTTTCTCTTCCAAAGGCCCTGGGAACCTTGTTAGGGTGCATGGCATTATGAACGCTTTGAAGTACCAGGATATTTTAAATAAAAACCTGATGGCCTCTGCCAGAAAGCTGAAGATGGGTCGTCATTGGGTCTTTCAGCAGGATAATGATCCAAAACATGTGGCAAAATCTACACAAAAGTGGTTCAGCAGTCACAAACTCAAGGTCCTCCCATGGCAATCTCAGTCCCCAGACCTCAACCCAATCGAAAACCTGTGGGGCGAGCTAAAGAGAAGAGTGCATAAGAGAGGACCCAGGACACTGGATGATCTAGAAAGATTGTGCAAAGAAGAATGGTCAAAAATCCCTCTCTCTGTGTTCTCCAATCTTGTGAAATGTTATAGGAGGAGATTAAGTGCTGTCTTGTTGGCAAAAGGAGGTTGTACAAAGTATTAACATCAGGGGTGCCAATAATTGTGGCACACATGATTTCAAGTTTTTTTTTTTTTTCTAAATGTGTGATTTTTTTACCACCAAAGTAATGTACTTAAATAAAAGGTTGGATTTTTCTCTTTTTTTGCATTTGGGTTCTATGTTGTTTAAAAAAAAAAAGGAGAATTTTTTGAAGTCCACGACCACATCTTAAACAGACATCTTAAACAAAATAATTGTGGAGGGCACTGTATATGCAACATTGTGAAAACGGCACATGAGCTTCTGGTAGATCGTGGCTTAATGTATCTTGGAGGTAAAACGTGATCCGAAACCCTAATCATAATGATCCTGGAAAAAAATTAATAAAACACATACAAAATCGCTAAATCTGTCCAGATAAAACAAAATACAAAACAGGAAGTGTATAAGATACACAAATACGCTTCTGTTTTTGCTAATTCAGGGGTGTGGTTATAGACGCATTATTGCAACATGCTTCTGTGCATTCTAAAAGTTCTTATGTAGCTGTTCAATATCTCATGTATGTTGTAAAGCTACAGAACGAATCTTTACATTAGATTGTGTAAAGCTACCGATGAAATCCTGTACTTTCAAATTTTAAAGTGAAATTTTTCACTCACCCGCTAATTTAGCTACAAAATTCTTACCAGCTATATAGAACTTCCACTAGCCAAAAAGATTTGCTAGAAATTAGCCCAAAATCCTGCCAGGTGACAAAAAAATGATTTTCTTGTGCTTTTTCATTGCTTGGGTGGACTTTCTGTTTTTCAGTGGGGCAAGTTCCCTCAGGCAAGTTTTCCCACAATATGTTTCTCGAGTCTTAGATTTAGTTTAAATGCAAATAAGCCAGTGTGCCGTTATTTGTGGCAAAGTAACCTGTATATATAGTATGTATGTATGTATGTATGTATGTATGGCAGCCAGATATGCACAGATTCTGCACAATTAGTCTGTATTAGTCTAGAATCAGGAATTTCTGATGTGATTACAGATGTGATGGTGTGGTCAAACGAGCGTGTGATGTGCTGGGTTCAGTCCATCGGTCTGAAAGAATTTGCAGATAACCTGGCTGAGAGTGGTGTGCATGGAGCTCTCCTTGCCCTGGACGATACCTTCGACTACACCGACCTGGCCCTGCTTTTGCAGATCCCCAACCAGAACACACAGGTGAGAGCGAGAAAGCATGAGTGAGCTAGCACATTGTCCTTTCTTTGGCATGTTGTTCTATTGTGATCACCTGTTCTGTGTTTCTTTTTAAAGAAACACCCTTTTAACTAGACATTTCTGCAACATTATGTGCGGAATCTTGGTTCATGTTTCAAAATAATGGTTTTTCGGCTCTTGCCTGGTTGTGTTTTTTCCAGCGTAATGGATTTGGTTCACAATTCTCGCTGTGTCCGGCTTTTAACCGCATGTTACACATGATGTAATGTCTATAAGACATTTTTCCAGGAGGTTATTCAAGTGTATCAATTGGAGAAACATCTGCAAAGTGTTTTAAATTTAAAATACATCATTTTGACTGGTCAGATGAAAGTAAATTGGTGGTGACGAGGATGGACAGGATTAGAAATGAAGCTATTAGAAGGACCGTGCAGGTATGATGTTTTGGAGACAAGGTGAGAGAGAGATGTTTGGACATGTGCAAAGGAGGAACATGGTGTATATCAGTAGGAGAATGCTGAGGCAGGAGCCACCCGACAGGAGGAAAAGAGGAAGACCCAGATGGAGGTTTATGGATGTGGTGAGGGAAGACATGCAGGTAGTTGGTTTAAAAGAGGCAGATGTAGAGGACAGGGGGGGGGGGGGGGGGGGGTATGGAGACGGATGATCTGCTGTGGAGACCCCTAACGGGAGCAGCCGAGATAAAAAGAAGAAAGTAAATTGTTCATACAATGGAGTATCTTTGGGAAAATGTAAAGAAGTGCAGTAAGACTCACAGTGGCAGTATGTGTGTTTACATCAACATGGAATGGTGTAAAAACTCTGTCCTCGTTTTCACTTACTGCTCACTGCTGGTGGAGTTTATAGTTATGAGATGTAAACCTTTTTATTTAACCCGGGAATTCAGCACCGCTATTGTGCTCTGAGTGTACATTCCACCTAGTGCTAATGCTAAGGAAGTGCTCAGTGTACTCTACAGGACCATTAATAAACTGCAGATCACACACCCTAACGGATTGTTTATTGTTGCTGAAGATTTTAATAATGCAAATCTCAGGACTGTGCTCCCTAAATTTCATCAGAATGTGGACTTTGCAACCAGAGGAGAAAACACGCTGGATGTTTTTTACACAAACATCCCAGGCACATACTGGGCAATGCCCCGCCCCCAATTCGGCTAATCAGACCACATCTCTGTTATGCTGATCCCACCATGCAGACTACTCAACAGTCATTTAAGACCAGCTTGAAAGTAGGTGAAAACCTGGCCAGCAGGATCCATGTCTGCTCTCCAGGACTGCTCTAAATGCACTGACTGGGACATGTTTAGGGCTGCAACCAACGGCGATTTCATCAACTTGGAGGATTTCACATCATCAGTGACCAGCTACACCAGCAAGTGCATTGATGACGTGACCATCTCCAAAACCATCACCACATGTGCCAACCAGAAGCCGTGGATGACCGCTAAGGTGCGTGCGCTGTTCAAATCTAGAGACTCCGCCTTCAGAGCAGGGGACAAGACGGCCTTAAAAACAGCAAGGGCCAAACTGTCCCATGCCATCAGAGAGGTGAAGCGTGCACAAGGCAAGCTTATCATGAGGCACATAAAAAGACCCAGCTTCCACCCTCACCCGACTCCATGCAGTTCGTATCATCCAAACCATTTCACGGACGATGCCATCGCAACGACCCTCCATCTGGCCCTCACCCACCTGGACAATAAGGATACTTACGTATGAATGCTGTTTATAGACTTCAGTTCAGCATTCAATACAATCATCCCTCAGCACCTGATTGAGAAGCTAAGCTTACTGGGCCTGAACATCTCCCTATGCAACTGGATCCTGGACTTCCTGCCTATGTGACCTCCGTCAGTCCGGATCGCGAACAGCATCACCAGCACCACCACACTGAGCACTGGGGCACCACAGGGCTGTGTGCTTAGCCCACTGCTGTTCACTCTGCTGACTCAAGACTGTGTAGCAATCATGTTCTCCGATGACACGACCATGGTGGGTCTCATTAGCAAGAACAACAACTCAGCATACAGAAAGGAGGTGCAACAACTAACAGCCTGATGTAGAGGGCAAACAACCTGTTTCTGAATGTTGACAAAACCAAAGAGATGGTTGTTGACTTCAGAAGAGCACAGAGTGGCCATTCTTCATTCAACTTCACTTGGTCACTCAAGACCTGCTCCATCACCAAGAAAGCCCAGCAGCATCTCTACTTCCTGAGAAGGCTGAGAAAAGCCCATCTCAATTCCCCTATCTTCACCATGTTCTACAGAGGGCCATCGAAATGGGCAGCTGCATCACTGCCTGGTTTGGGTAACTGCAACGTCTCGGATTGCAAGACCCTACAGAGGATAGTGAGGACAGCTTGAAGATCACCTGAGTCTATCTCCCCTCCATCACGGAAATTTTCACCTCATGCTGCATCCGCAAAGCCAACAGCATTGTGGATGACCGCACACACCCCTCACACACACTCTTTACTCTCCTACCATCAGGGAAGCAGTTCCAAAGCATTCGGGCCTCACATTCAGACTGTGCAACAGTTTTTTCCCTCAAGCCATCAGGCTCCTCAACAACACAGAACCGAACTGAACTCACACACACACACACACACACACACACACACACACACACACACACACACACACACACACACTCAACTGTGTTACTGAGCTGTTACAAATCTGAACTCAAACACACACTCATACTCACTTCACACATCCATGTCTTCAGCACCACCCATATTATATTCTTTTATTATTACACAGCTGCTGTTTGGCACAAGCTATTGTGTTTACATTTTGTGTTTATTTACAAGTTCACTCCTGTTTCCAGTTCTCTCTTACACACTGCACTGTATAATACACAGTAGGTTTACTGGTGGCGCTATTTTGTGTCTTGTGTACACACTGTTTTGTGTTGCACTGTGTTGCACTTGCAAAGACTCAGTCCAAAGCTCTGTGTTTTAGTCCTTGGGTCTGTGTTTTCTATTATGTAGCTTTAAGTTGTTTTATGTAGCACCAGGGTTCAGGGGGAACGTTGCTATATATGGTTGAAATGACAATAAAACCTTCTTGACTTGACTTGAGAAGAAAGTCCACGAACCCAAGCAAATATTCCCTTTTTATTTTAAATGTTTGTATTTATTAACAATTATCCAAATCAAAAAAAATTGTATGAAGTTTTTTTTCCAATTTTTTTAGGCACGCCAACTCTTGGAAAAAGAATATAACTCCTTGATTGCCATGGGAACCGAGAGGAGGCCGGATGAGGTGAGTGTCATGTGATGCATTAAATAAGAGACAAACGTTGTGTCTGATGATCCGGATACAGTGAGAAATGTTATTATATTATTCTTTGTGTAACTGAGAGACAAAGATTGAACAATGGAACTCCGACTCATTAACTCTGAACTGGCGGAAAATTGTGACAACTGAAGATTCGAATGGTTTAAAAGTTGGGGATGGTGTGAACATAACAAATTCGACATAAAAAAGTACTTGTTCATGGTTCTGTTATTTGTCCGTGTACGTTTTCTTTATATTTGAAACCTGTTTGTTTTTGGATGCGTGGTTCTTCTCTCAGGACGGCACTAAGACATTCACTCGCTCCCCGTCCTGGAGGAAGATGTTCCGTGAGAAGGACCTGAGAGGAGTGACCTCAGACTCTTCAGAGACACTGCCTGCAAACTTTCGCGCCTCGGCCATCTCCACTCCATCTGTGACCCTGCGCAAGGTTCAGAGCGAAGGTACGATGCACAGTTACACATTCTTCATCCTCATCATCATCATTATCATCCTCATCATCGTCCTGGATATGAAACCAGATGAACCAGACTCAAAAACCAGGGCTCAAATAGGATGTTTCTGGTAGATGTGATGTTTTAAACTGAGTGTGTTTGGAATAAATAAGACATGAACTTGCTTTGAGTTTGCGTCATCATTCGACTGCTTTGATTGTTCCGGATGGTGCAGGAGACCACAAGGATTGTAGGAAAATAGAAAATGTAGTGAAATATCGTAAAACGTAATAAGGCATGGTATCTCAGTGCTTACTAACTTAAAGGTAGAATATATGGACAAACGTACCATAAGATTCGTCTTCTTAAACATCCCATTCCTCTATTATGTCTCATTTGCGGCTCTAATAACCTTCATATCTTCTAAAAAGATGTTCCAGTAGATTTTGTGGAGATTTTTGGAGATTCATCCAGTCAAAAGAGAGTTAGTAAAGTCAGGTTCTGATGTAGGTGAGGTGGGAAGGCCTCGGGTGCAGTCAGTTTGAGTCTCCAAGTTCAAGTGAAGGGAGAATTTCATGCTACGGCACCCAAAGACGTAATAAACCTACACTTGCATACCTCCAACTTTGTAAAGGAACTACATATGGAAGGAAAAGTCAGGCGTCCTACATTCCATGTCCTCAATCATCACGTGTGCTTTGAGATGCATCTTTTAATACAAAGCCTTTAAAACATGGTTTAACGTTTTTTTTCTCTCTCTCACTTTCTCCACAGTGTCTCCGAGGGGCGAGTCAGCATCAGTGAGAACATACTCTTGCTGAAGGCCTCAAAAGGTGTGCAGTTAAACCAAAAAAGCGTTTTCTCTCTCACACACACACACACGCACACACACACACACACATACACACACGTTTACAAGCGTGAGAGGAATGCTTTGATTGTACGTTTGCCTTCTGTTTACGAGTTCTTAATAATGTAATGACCCATGCTAAAGTTTCCACATGTCTAAAGGGCGTAGAGTTTCTAGCGGCGCCTCGTCGCGTTCCCTCTCTCTCTCTCTCTCTCTCTCTCTCTCTCTCTCTCTCTCTCTCTCTCTCTTTCTCTCTCTCTCTCCACTCTTATTGTAATAAATTACACTCAAAGCTTTTTAGCGGTTCATACGAATTCCGGGTTTGGTGGCGAATCATCGCTGAAATTCTGTGTCTCTCCACAGGGGGCGCTGTGAGCACACGACTGGGAAAGCCGAAAAAGGGAAAAAAAAGCAATGATTATATTACATTTAGAAAAATATGAAAACAAACAAACAAACAAAAAAAAAAAAAAACACCCCACTGGTCTGGACTATTCTGCAATAACAGAAGACGAAGCCGGGGCAACCGGAAGAAGAAGAAGAAAAAAAAATACATAAAAGAACTTGAAGACTAAAGACGTGACGAATGTATGACGTAGAAAGGACAACGAGGACGCTCAGACCTGGTGTGGGAAACGGAGGACTCTTTTTAACTTTCGCTCTGTCGTTCTCTTGTCCCTTTTTTCTTTCGTCCGTGCCATGATGTCTCTCAGTCAGTCGTTGTGGTTTTCAATCAAAACTGCCGCTTTCTTCAACCCCCTGCTCCTGTTATTTGGACCGACCCTGTGCACTGGTGCCCATCTCGTTCAGATTGTACCATCTCAGAAAAACAGGGCCGTGTCTCTCGTTTTTTCTTCTTCTTCTTTTCTCGCCCTTTATCGTTTTGCACCCAGACAGGATGGAAAGTAGCACAGACAGAAGGCATCGTAAAAATGGAAAGTGCGAGTCAGAGGTTAACCGTGATGGAAGGTGGCGTCTGCACTCCCACCGTGCGAGGAACCTCACGCTGAAAAGCATTACAGGATTTCCCCTTAAGGCCAAGCTTTTATCTCCAATTCTTTTTTTTTTTTAAGGGGGTGTAAAAGAGCAGCATGAATGAAGATTAACTTGATTACGTAAAAGATTTGGGGCGAGACAGATGCAGATGGAAGACATGGTAGGAAAAGTGAGAATGATAGAAATGATTAAAAAAGAGGGTGAGGTCCGAAAAAGGCAAGAAAATCCGCAGCGTCCTCCTTTTGACACGATTCATAACGCAAGCCATAACGGAGGACGACGAGTGAAAAAGGTGCGGGATGAGAAGTGGGGGAAAAAAAGGAGGAGGAAGCTACAACGAGAACTGAAGGAGAATCGTTTCTTCTGTGTTGCGATGCATGTCGAACATCGAACAACGACTCAAAACCTTTTGGGGAATAAAGACAACAAAATGTGACAATGTGAATTCAAAAAAAAAAAAAACATCTGAAATAAGTGTACATTAACATACGACCACATTCGCGAGCCTGGGGAACAATTTGTAAAATGTGTGTATTTTCATTTTTATTTTTTTGATTTTGTATGATAACTATATTTATTTTCTTTATGTATGTATTGAACAACTGTATGTACATGTTCATTTATTACCTAATTCTGACTGTAAGTTTGATTTTATCTAGTTTGAAGCGTAAATATCTTCAAAAGGCGAAAAAAAAAAAAAACGTACGAAAAACATGGTCATATGAAATTATGCTACTTGTAACGTGTACAATTTTGAGGACAAACTTGTGTTATGGTTCCAAGCGAAACGTCGCCGGAGGGACGACGTTGACGGCGACAATGTCGGGGGGGCGGCGGCGACTCGGCTCGAAGGCGCCACCTGTGAATTAAAGTCATAAAGCCACTGACTGAAGATATATAAATATATATAAAACGGAGGATGTGAAAAATGAAAATAAAGCGGTCCTGAACGGTACCTCAGGTCATCTCGGTGTGTTTGTGATCCGCTCAGAGGGACTCTAGAGCATGTATCGGGTTTCGTGTGTCGTGTGTGCGTACGTGAGTATGTGTTCCGCTGTGTAAATGACAACGTTGTTGATTCGCTGCAACCCTAAGACTGAGGACATGTATGTATGTTTGCAAAAAACAAACAAAGAAAAAACAAACAAAAACAAAGGTATTTGTACATGTGCAAATATATTCATGAAGAATTCATGCCGTGTCTTCGCATGCTTGTGTGTGTGATTGGAGAGAAAATGAGTAACAGCTTAAAAACAGCTTAAAAAGTGTCCGGACTGCCAACATTTACCTCAGATTTGTTGATAAATCATGTCGAAAAATACTCTGGGTGTCTACAATACACTTTAATTACACTTAGCATCAAAGTCAAAAACCAACTGTCATGTTTTCCTTGATCTCAGTCACATCTTACTTAAAATTATCCAAATTCTATCTTAGAAATCCTCTAAATCATCCAGCATTTTCAAAATGCTAATCAGGATGCTATGAGCATACAGTATCTTACATTAGCTACCCTCGCTTCATAGCTCCAGAACAAACTGAACTTCATGTTCAACTGTTGATGTCAAAAATGTTAACATTTACCTTAGATCTGCTGGGAAATCACTAGGAGAAGACAATCTACAGCTACAATTACACTGTAATTACACTTAGCATCAAATGTTAAAGCTAATGCCATGACTTTCAAAACTAAATGGGTTAGGGTTAGGGTTAGGGCTCTGACCTTCTGACCTTCTTATGCCAAGGCAATGTTAAGGCAAAAACGACAGTGGAAACTACACAAAAGTTTCAGGAACATCAACATTTACCTCAGATCTATTGAGAAATCTCTAAAAAGAGACTCTGGATGACTAGAATTGCGATGGATTGGTTCTTAATATCAACTGCAAACACACCTTTCCACTATATTGGTTGCAGGGAAATCATGTGAACCTTCTTATATGCATGGTAACACATTTATTAGTTATAAAGACGTATAATTTATACCTTGAATAACAGCTCTACAGCCTACTAGCACTTCAGAGACACGTGGTGTAGTTTATTCAGCTGTTGGTGTTTGCATTGATTAGCATTGTGTTGTTAACTCTGATGATCCCATGATAAACATTGAGTTTTTTTTTTTCTCTTTCCCCCCTGGCACTTACCTCAGGGATCTGCTCAAGCTAAACTGGCTAACCTTAAAAAAATCTGATAACTTTCCATTTCATTATTGTTCTGATTAGCACGATCAAATTCAGTCAAATGGAGTTTACGCAATTGAGAACTGGTTAGCTAGTTAGCTAACACAATGTGAAGGCAAAACGGCAGTGGAAATAAAAGAGACGTATCAGGAACTCTCAGGAACTTTAGCGTGTCTCTCAGATCTGTTGGTAAATTACCCAGAAAAGAATCTTCAGGACTAAAATGGTGTCATAGATGATCTTAGCATCTTATCTGCTCATCCAATTTCCGCCAAATGGTTCTACAAATTATGAAAAAAACAAAACAAAAAAAACAAACAAACACAAGTGTAACTTTCACTTCATCATTTATTAATGCCTTTATATAGAATTTTAATTACATGATCTTTTTTTTCCTGTCGAAATGAAAAAAATCCACATCGAACAGAACTCTAAAAATCTCAGTAAACAAAGATTTTATTTTATTCGTTTTTTTGTTTTTTTTTTAGAAATGTTTGCAGGCACTACATGACATTCTTACACACACACACACACACACACACACACACACACACTCCTGACCACCAGACGTGAGTCGGCGCCTCTCGGAGGCCACGAGGTTTTGTAATCCTATAAATATATACATAGTTCCATACTTACATAAATGCACGTGTTTCCCGTACAGGACATTTACAAAGGAAAATATATTAATATCACAGGTACTCATGCTTTTATACTAATAAAAAGTAATAACTTACAGCATGTATATAATAGATACAGAATAACAAATATATAGATAAAAAAAAAACAGCATTCTTGAAAATGGTATTGCAACAGGTACGAAGGAAAAAAACTTAAGAAACTGAGGTTGTTGTGTTTTATTGTGGTTTGTGAGTGACGGCTTCTGTAGACAAGAGAGATCTCGCTCTTCTTTTTCCTTTCTCTTGGAGTGAGTGAGTGATAGAGAAAGCTACAGCCAGGTCCAGATGTCTGACTTCACCACCAAGAACATAGAGTTTGTAATCTGACACAGATTGTAGTCAACATAGTTACATTTCACAGCAATTAGAAAGAAAAAAACCCCTAAAAAACAGAACGAATCTGGTGGTTTCTACACTGTAGTCACGTTACGAGTCCCCCAAAAAAATCTGAGACGAAGCGATACCACATTTAAACCTCAAGCAAACGAGGCCATGGCCACATGAATACGTTTTTGTTTGAAAACGCATATTTTTCTCTCCGTTTTGGCCTTGGAGACGGGATTTTCAGTCAATGAAAAAGTTGCTTTTTGAAAATGTGAAAACGTGAAAATGCTCTCCAAAGTGAATACAATTTGAAATGTTTGTGTCAAATTGTGGACTTTCGAAAACGATGACGCGTTTTTAGTCACAAAGAGGAAACGATGCAGTTCAAAGCGTTTTAGTTTTGCTCAGGGACAAAAGCGTTTGCAGAGGTTTCAGTGTGGAGGAGCAACTTTTGAGAAACAATTCCAAACTAAAGTGTGGACGTGGAGAGTTTTTAGACGCCATTTTTAAATTCATCTGGAACAGTGTAGACAGCCTGAGATGCATTGCAAATTTCCAAACACTGATAGGCGTAATGGGCCGGAGATTTCCATGTTCCCTTTTGATGCAGCGAAAACTTTGGGCTCCTAAAATGTGCAGCGGAAGGCTTGTCATTTTTATGCTGAATTGGTGGTTTTGTATATGGAGTACAATATCTGTGGTAAATGGTTGTAACTAACTTGTGCAGATATCCATACTTTATTAGCGTGTCCAGGAAAACCCCAGCAACTGGAAGTGGTAGCTTGGTGGTTAAGATGCAGGATATCTATTTGAAAAAGTTAAAATCCCAGCACTACAAAGCTGTCCCTGATGGGCCCCTGAGCAAGGCCCTTAACCCTCACCTACTCAGTATAAATGCGATTTGGACAATGGTACTGACCAATTAATGTGATTAACCAGTGGAATAGACATTTTCTACCAATTATATACAGGAAAATCTGTTTCTTTTACTGGGAACCTTCACTACAGGCCAATTTTATCCAGGTGACCTCTGACCTGTAAATTCTTACGAGCCAAAACTAAATTTGTCTGTTTTATATAAATAAATAAATAAATAAATAAATAAATAGCCACTTATTGTTAAGTAACATCGCAGATGGTCAGGGTCATCATCACATCCAGTTTTGGTTTATTTAATGTAATCAAAAAACCTTCATTTGTTGTTTTAATAAAACAAAGTTTTAATAGATACACTTTACTGACACTGGACTTTATTAACCTGATGTTGGAAGCACACAAGTGTGTAGGATGTCTTTGGATGTGGCATGAAATCTTCCCTTCACCTGGACACTAATAGACCCAAATCTGTTCCAGCATGACAATATGCCTGCCCCAAATCCAGCTCCTTGAAGATATGCTTCACATGGGTTGGAGTGGAAGATCTTCTGCTATAGAGCTCTAAACCTACTGGCATTTACATTTCCCGCATTTGACAGATGAGTTATCCAGAGCGACTTACGATTATCTCATTTCTACAACTGAGCAGTTGAGGGTTAAGAACCTTGCACAAGGGCCAGCTTGGTGGTGCCTCGGTTTAAAATCATGACCTTCTTATTACGTTCTAGTCAAGCATTTCTTCGACATGTACTCCGGTTTTTGTTAGTTTTTTTTGTGTAATTGAAATTCACAAAATAAGCTTGATGGAATGCACCATCATTTCCAAGTCCATGCATGAACTTGAGAATGTCACTGAGTGCATCATTTTTATAGGAATATTTGAACAATGCATTATTATTTTATAGAGATATAACCCACAGGAAGCTCATGCTACTTGTTGACGTTACCATGTGGCACGATCGTAAAATCAGAGCTGAACACGTTCCCTGTTTCTTGGTCACGTCACACCACTATCTGACAAATGGCAAAATATCTGAGACTTGTATAGCTGCAAATGCATAAAAAAGAGGTGGAGCTCTTGGTAGTGAACTCACTCATGGACCATACTGTTCATATATACGCTAACTGGCCATGATTTACCCTGCAATCACACTGGCAGCAAAGTGGTTAGGAGACAGGAGCAACTGTGATCATGCAAATGGGAAAGCTTTTGCCAGTAAGGGGTTGGTGTTGTTCTTTGTTTATTCCGTGCAAAATTATCCATGTTTTTTGGTTTATTCGTGATCAGCTAATCCTGTTGTTAGCATGAGTTGATATTACTGTACCTTGGGGGCGACCAGGGTAAAGGACAATCTAAAGACCTGCACAGAGCAATTTCAGCAGCAGTGCAAAATGGCTGCCAGTGTGTATACACCACAAAGCTGCACTTTGGAGGTCAGCCTATTGCTAATCATATACAATGACATAGAAGAGTGTGTGGTTTGAGAGTCAAACTGATGCATTTAATTTGACACCTTATTTGTCGGTCACCATGTAGGTATAGTAGCAGTAGACTAAAGCCTAACTGTTGAAGTCCTCCATCATTATCAGTTAAAGTTTAGTAAAACAGTAGTTGGTTTCTGCAGAATCTTATTATAATTATCTGATGTCCATGTAACGCTACTTCAAATGCTCATTGAAATGCTGCTGATGGGTTTGTGAGACCCACATGCAACGGCCAATCAGCTTTCTGTTACCGGTGCGAATCTCTATTAATTTGTACCGCAGATGTAAAACGGATTTGATTTTTCAGCAATGGGGAAGCCGATAATTGGCTGTAAAAAAATAATTATTCGGGGCCTGGTTTAAAACAAATTTGTGTGTTTTGATGTCGTGATATGCGTCTTATATTTAATTCTTAATGGTCTCAAAAAGTTTTCAATTTGACATAGTGAACCTGCAGAAACCCTGTGAGACTAATCAGGTGTTTAAACCCCAAACAGCTTATCCGCATGTATCTGCACCACACACACTAACATGTCAGTGTGTACTGAGAATAAACCCAAATATCTACCAAATGTCTCTTAAATATCGGCTTTTATGTTGTTGTACCCTGACGTGTGGTTAAAGTTCGGTTCTTTTGTGTCCTTGAGAACAACACACAGACACATGATGTATCGATGCGGATCCACCTCCATCCAGTCCCCCTGGTATTGTCCGACGTGAATGCTCTCACGTACGACTGCTTGGTCTGACACTCACTCACCCAGTGGCGTTTATCCACACCAAGGCAGCCAGCGCCGGCTAGTCCGTGCTCTCCGGCTGGCACGCCGCGGTGATCAGGCCCACGGCACCGTGTCTCGTAAAAGTACTGCGTCATCATGCCTTTCTTGGTGGGAAATTTCTCCAGCACAGTGACATTTTGCATGTGCACATCGATCGCAGTTCGCCTGTCCATCACCCAGCTGCTTGTAGACTCACAAACCGATCGCTCGATTCCCGTGTGTGAGAGTTGACGTTTTCTACGTCGCAGCGACGGTGCCGCATGCTCTGAGGAGTCTGATAAATCCGTCGGGAGATTCCTAGGGGATTCTCCATCTTCATTTTTTTCCATCCTAAATTCCTTGTCATCCATTTCAGGTTCTTCCTGTTGCTCAGGCATGAGCCCCAATTCCAGCATTACCTGCATTGGAGGATGTTTGGGAGGTGAAGGGGAGGTGGAGAACAGCACTCGAGGGTTTGTTTCCAGCAGCAATAGTTCATCGTCCACCTGCAGGAGTCCATCTAGGCCTAATCCCAAGCCCTCGGGGGGCATTGCAGGCATTGAATTTGCCCTCATTCCCTCTCTGCCCACCTCCCTCAGATCCTCCTTGTGTGTAGGCATGTCTGCAGGATGCAGGTGCCTTGGCCAATCTTTAAAAGTCAGTCTTCCAAATGACACCTCCTCATTTTTTCTATCATTAGACCCATCTCCTTCAATATGAGTTTCTAGCTTGCTATCCCCCTGAAACTGACCATCTGTTGATCTATAGTCCCTATGTACGTGGTTCTCCTTGGAAGTTTGGCGTTCTTGAAGTTTTCTTGAAGATTCCAAACTGAGGTCCAACCTGCCTGGCTTTCCCTTTTTGTATTGATTCCTTCCAGGCGAAATGTCCTCGTTCACAAATGATGTGTCCTTAACCGTCAGATCCATCCGAAGGTGGGTATCTGCCGTCCTGTGAGGTAATTTTTCCACTGATTTTTTATGACTCGACACGTATTCCGCATGGGTATCTTCGGATCTGGAGATTGGATTGACCAGTGATCTGGTGCTGTTGAAGTTGTTCCCAGGCTCCATTGTCGCAGCAACAAGCCTGGGCACACTGGGACAATGAGGGAAGAACAGGGCCGAGGCAATCACCATGGCAACCAGGGGAAGCCAGTGCATCACTCCCAAGACGTATCAACTAGAAGAGAGAAGACAAAGTGTGAGAGAATGCAAGAACCTTGAGACGTTTTAGATTACATCTGTCAGAGTCATTCCAGGCACACCTCCATCCCAACACCCCCCCAAAAAAAAACCAAAAAAAAAAAACGACAGGAACAATAAAGTTTAAGTCTCTATAGACTTACAAATCTGGCACACACCAGTGGGAAAAAAACTACAAATGTGGGAAGCCTCCATGCACAAAAAGAAAGTATTTCACAATTATCGACAATGCACAATATAAAAAAAATACAGAATCTATGCATACAGTATCTCACTAAAGTGAGTGCACCCCTCACATTTCAGCAACCATTTTATAATGTGTTCTCAAGGGACAATTCTATATAAATGAAACTTGGCTATATTTTGGAGCAGTACAGATTTATGATATCCGTTTCATTTCTATAGTGTGTACCTTGAGATACACTCAAATGGTTGCTGAAATGTGAGGGGTGCACTCACTTTTGTGAGATACTGTACATATCTAGTAATCTATGAATCTACTTAACCTGATTAGTGGTTTTCAAGGTCAGATCTTAGAACTGCTTACAGTTAAGGTCATTTTTTTTTTTGCAGTTATTGCCTAATGATGGTGTTGTGAGAAATTAATTTCTAAATGTAACCCCTTTTTTAAAATACACTTATCAGGACATCAAACCATCAGAGGATATCAGACCTACAATACACACTTTTCTTTAAAACTGAAGGCCACTCCACGAGTGTTAAACTGCTCCTTGGTAGTAAGTATAAACACACATGAAGTTATTTTCTTAGTGATTTATGCACTTAATTTACTGCAGTGAACAGAGTCATAACAGCCCCATCTCAGGGAGCTTTTCTTGCTGCTCACCAGGGAAAAACAATTCTAAAGAATAAACTTTTATTTTAACCTTATAGCAGCTTTGTCTGTGTGAAGCTGATTTAAAACAAGGTTTTGTAAAAAAAAAGAGCTATATTAAAAAAATTGAATTGAATTGAACTAGCAAGGTGACAGTTTCATGAGGCGTTCAAAATACTTTAATATCACGTATGTTTTGTAAAAGTTGTGGTTTAAAGGCTTATTGGTGCTAGCATGAGTGAGTTGATTAAATTTCTAAGCAAGCCTTTTAATGAAAAGTCTAAGCATGTAGGACATGGTATCTCAGTGCTTAAGTGGTTAGACTGCCAAAAATGAAGGATGTGAGTTCAAATCCCTGCACCACCAGGCTGTCACTAGTGGGCCCTTGATCAATAGCTCAGTTGTATAAATGACATAATTGTTGGTTGCTCTGGGTAAAAGTCTCTGCCAAATGCCATAAAAGTAAATATAGTGTAAACTATGAATTTGTTTTCTATTGCTCAGACGTTTTCTGGGACAGAAAATTTAATTAAATTGGTTTCAAATCACAGTAAACTCTATGCCTATGCTGAGATGCCTCCCCACCCCTCTGAGGCTTCATCTAACAAATGTCAACTGAGCCAACAGCAATCGAAATACCCCTTAAACTGGCCTTGTGTATCCCCCAAGGGGACAAGCTGGTTTTAAAAAAGTGTCAAAATGAAGCCATATGCGTGAGCTTTCAGGTACCCGCTCTTGTCTTGCGCCATGCTGATTGACAACACTGAAATCTTTCACACCTGTTTTAAGCTCTCGACTTACGAATCTCTTTCATCCAGAGTCACTTACTATCAAGATTGGGTCAAGTCTCAAGTAAGTCACTCGAGCAGAGTTCAGGTAAATTCCTAACTGTGATACTGGTAAGGCAGTGTCAAGTCCCTCAAACCAACTGCTAAAAAGATCTATGCCTCATTAGTTCTCTTTCAGCTCTGCTTCATCAAGGGTTGGACTTGTACAAAGGGCTCATGGTACAGCTTCTTAAGGTACCACACCTTACACCTTAGACAGCCAATTAAACTACTATCATGGAAGAAAACCAGAAGACAGAGGAGCAAATAAGTAACACTGGATAGACTCTAAGAGTCAGTAGCAGAATTTAGTGTAGATTTTACTCACTGGCTTTTATTGTCGATTATACTGCAGGCTACGTGTGAGTTCTTTTGGGAAAGCAGGTATAAAAAATAAAGGTTTGTAATTATGAATTTCTTTGAATGTAGTTCAAAGTTCAACTGCAGTGAAACTCCTTTTTGGCAAATGCAGGCCAAATCATCTTTCCCTTGCAAAAATCTTTTTGTTCTAAAGGTTAACTAAATTAAACTAAAAAAAGCAAAAAAAAAAAAAAGGTTTATTGGCTTTTTAATAGTGGGAACCCTAACACCCCCCTCAACCCCCCAATCGTTTTACACACAAAATGTGTTCCGTATGTTTAACCACAGAGTCTTTAATGAACAGCAGACTTCAGAAAGTGCTGAGTGAAACCCTTGGAGTTGGCAGCGTCTCTCCGGCTGTTAGTGATTCACATGATGGTTTAACGGAGCCAGTGAATGAAACAATAATTAGCGTGTAAGGGTTTTGCTCTCGGCGCACTTCTACAGAGCTACAGGTTTGACTGGACCACCAGGGGGCGAACAAAGCCACGTCTTCAAGCTTATTTGTGTACGTGTGTTTTGTGGTCTTGCCGATGACAAATTATCGAGCGCTTGGCCTTCATTTTTCTGGTAGATTCCAGGCATCAATCTGAAAAGCCGCTACTGTTCTTAGTGCGTCAAAAGCGACACAAGTGAACAGTGGAAAAAGATTGAAAGAAAGAATGAAAGAGTGAAGGAATGCTTAGTATGTGAAGGATGTGGCTCCTCCTGGGTAACCCCAGGCATGACAGGAGAGAGACAGATAGAACGAAAGAGACAGAATAGCTACGAAACATTACGCACAAAACCTAACACCACTCCACCCTCAGCCAATTCTCTCTTTCACAGAACTGACAAATTAAGCGACGCTGAAGATAATGGTCAGTGTGAACACCTGCCGTTGTATGGTTTTTACAGACTAATTTTAGCCTTTCTGTTGCTGTCCTCCCTTTCGTACGTAAAGCTATTACTGTCCTCCCAATCATAAATCCATCACTACTAGGTCAACTCGGTAAAAGGATGGGCGAGATGCATTGTCTTGCATTAAAGGGCATGATGATCCCAGATGATGTCAGACTTCTGAAAGGTGCTTGGTTTTTTTCTGTGAACAGTCACAGGCAATTTAGTTTGCTGTCTTCTTAAGGGCTTCCTCTTAAAGTTCTCATCACTCATACGGTAACTATTTACTGCCTGTGTAGGTGGGGGAAGATATAAGCGTCTGTTTAGCGTGACGTGAGAATTCCTTGAGCAAGTTCTTCACGACCATGATACCTCCTTGACATGACTAGTTCCTTTTTCTGCTGTTAAATGGAACTCTTTAGCAACTAATATTACCTCCATCAAGACATCCGAATGTAGCTGATAGTAAAAATCAGTATTTAGGCTTTATTCCAGTTTCAGAAGTTAGGTGAGATGAGCGGAGAGTTGCGGCAGAGGAAAGTTGGGGCACATGGGGCAGAGGTTTTGAAAAACCATGGCATGTCTCACTTTTATGTGATTCTGCCCATTGACTGAATGGCATTAGGGCAGGATATATGGCTAAAATTATGAACGCTCATGAATGTTCAAATAAGATCATTCACAGTCATTAATATGACAACCAACAAGGGACTATTTGTTCTGGAAACAGACTCCTGTTCTGACTTATTCAAATCTCTCTCTATTTTCTAATGCATGTTATCATATTGATAACTAGTTTTCCTCGTTTTTTTTTCCTGCATCTTGTGTGTCTGTTTAAAGAAAAGTGCTTGTGTTTGAAGCAGGTTGTCTTGAAAGTATTAAACACCTCTTGAATGCTTCTCAACTCAACTAAAAAATGTGCTTGTGTTCCTCGAGTTGCTTGGGATTTTTTCCAGGCTCCTGTGTGTGACCCTGTTTAAGATAAACTGTATAGAACACAGATAGACAGAAGCAGCCAGAAAATCTGCTTAAGCTGCAACTCTGAATACGCAACGTACTTACTGATGTAACTCTCAGATTCCGTGTATGCCCCTCATACAGTATATGGACAAAAGCTTGTGGATATCTGACTATATGACTGCTATGTGCTTTTTGAACATCCCATTCAACATTTAGTCTCCACTTGCTGTTATAGTCAGCTTTACTCTTCTGGGAAGATGTTCCACTAGATTTTGGAACATGCTTTTGGAGACAAAAGGGTGTTATTAAAGTCGGGTACTGATGTGGGTGAGGTGAGGAGCCCTGGGGTGCAGTCAGCCTGAGAAAGACAGTGGGCCACTTAAGATCTTTCACTCCAGCTCATGTAAAGCCCTGCAGCCAGCTGTGTGTAAGTTACTGACAATATTAAACCCAAAAACTGAAAATAATTCATTTTATTCCACTTTTATGAATTCCGATGACTTGTTTAATATGAACATTGATTAGGTCCATGCTTTGCATGAAAGGAAAACAAATCTTTGGCTTCTATGGATAAGAATTACACAAATTATCCAACCATATACCTACTTATTTAAAAAAATGAAACAAAGGGCATGTTTGATTTACTCACTGGACTCAAACTGATTCATACAGCACCTGTCATACGTTTGAAAACACTGAAAGACACGTGCATGTTCCTTTTGTTTCATTTGCAACAAACTTGGTGGATGAAGATTTCCAAACCAAACAAATCTATAAATGTCAAAATGTTCCACAATATTCTTGTTTCTCCAAACTTTCAGCAGAGATACTTTGCCGTGCCTCTGGTACAACTTGTCAAAGATGTTCTTCACTGGTTGGAGATTTCTTTCTTGTGATGCAGTTCATCCCAGAGCAGTTCAGTAGGATTCAGGTGCGGTGACTGGGCAGGTATAGATATCACTCCAGACGTCTGTCTGCTCTCTAAATAACAATTACTGAACTTAGACGTACACTTCGGCTCATCGTCTTGTTGTAAGGTTCCAATGAGCTGCAGTCCAGAACAAACTGCATGGTGTTGAAGTGTGGAATGGGAGCCATGTTGGATCAGGATTCCTTTCACATTCCTGAACCTCCCCTGCTCCAAATCAACCTCAAACCATTAAGCTTTTACCTCCATGTGTGAGTGTGGGGTGAGGGAGTCTAATCACATCTTCTCTCCTGTTTTCCATCTTATATAAGTTCTTCTGTTAGATACATAATTGCTCCATTTGGACTCCACAGAACTTTCTTCCACTCATTCACTATTCAATTCTTGTGTGTTCTTTCATTTTACCAAGTTTGTTGCACATAAACAAAAGGAACGCTTTCAAACTTTTGACAGGTGCTGTATGATTGTGACTTTTGAAATCCTGCTTCTAAAGGTTCCTTCATGGATATTTTCAGGAATCAAGTCTCATAAATTCTACATTACATACTGGTATTTTACTGTTTGTTGCACAGAAACCAAAAGAAAAATGCAGGTGTCTCTGAAACAATAAACAATCGCACAAGCAGTATTGAGTTGAATTCTCAGAATTGGACCAAGACCACCATGCTGAGACCTGAGACTTCTAGTTATAACACATCTCTTAACACTAATAATCATATCTTCAACCCTAACCTAACCTAACCTTTCCTGAACCCTAAATCCTAAACTCCATAACTCTACCTCTGAAGCATATCTATAATCTTTCACTTACATAAGCCAAATGGGATGTTAAATATCAACACAAGGCCAATGGTGTCATTCATCTTCTACCATCATATTACAGTGGCTATGAGATTCACAAAGAGTTTTATATCTGAAGCAGCTTTTTAAAAAGTTCTAAACATCTTTAGGAATATGACTGGAAACATATACAGAGTAGCTCAAGTTCATGTCCCTTCATGAGTCCTGAAAGTCCTCCTTGGGGTTCTGTGGGTTTCTCGACAATTAATGAAGTGTTTCATTTGGGAAACGTCCCGCCTGCACTGATCAAACGCGGGGGCGAACTGCATTCATGTGCACCAAATTCCACTCCTGGTATAAACAGTTGTGGTGGAGTCTGGAGAGGCCAAGAGCATGGTACTTGTTTAATCTCATGTGAAGGACCTGGAGGATCTGCAGTGCACCTTGTGTTTGTAATTTGGTGCGTTTGTCTGTGAGATTGTGGTTGTTATGGGGATAGCATTAGCTGGCTTTGACTGCACAGCCCGTGTGTGTGTGTGTGTGTTGGTGTGTATAGTGTGAGTGTGTAAGATAAGGAGATTCTGAGTGTCGATTGCACGCTTGCATTAAAAGGCTAGTGGTGAGATAGGACACAAAAGAGGGCTTGTTTACATGTATGTGTGTGTATGCAGGCATGAAGGGTTTAAGACTAATGGACTTGCTTTGTGTGTGTGTGTGTGTGTGTGTGTGAGAGATTTTGGCTATAAAGCCCACAGAGCAAATCTGTTTAGTCGTGCCTGGTTAGCAGACCCATTCAAGCGCATTATCACAGCAAATGGAGCGTTCTAGAGATAAGTTAGAGAAGTTCTGCTGTTTGTTGACAACCTCCTCCAAGTCCGTCACCTGCATGTGTGTTTAAACACACATTAGTAACAGTTTTCCCCCCTTGCAGGTAACAACACATAAATCAGGCACGTCAGCCATCTTTCACTTACACCCCTGACAGGCATGCAGCTCATCTGAACTCTTTACCAGGAAAAGCATTTGGGCCTCGCTATTGCTACAACAATTAACGTGACACACGATAGAGAAATACGGGTGCTGAGCAATAGCTAGCTTGTGTATAAGAACATTAATTGACACATAATGGACTGAAAAACCACATAGTGTGTTAGTGAGGTGATGCACAGGTGAACCTTGCATAGATTCTACAATCTCTGGTGTGATACACTTTAATCTTTCTGGACGTATGATTATCGTTCTTCCAAACTATTGTCCCTTAATTGATGTTTTGGTGTAGATAATGGTGGGGGTGGAAGTTAAGGTTCAAGCCCCAGTATCTCCAAGCTGCTACTCTTGGGCCCTTGAGCAAGGACCTTAGCCCTCTGTGCCCCAGGAGCACTGTATCATATCCCTGTGCTCTGACCCCAGCTTCCTAACATTGCTGAAATATGCCAAGGAAGAATTTCACTGTGCTGCATTGACATGTAACAAGTAAAAAGCCCCCTGTTACTGTTGAAAGATTCCTGTCTAACACGTTGCTCCAAATTCTTTTGAAGTGTTTTAATTAATTGGATCTTTGCGTGGAGTTTCCGTGACCTGGGTCGTGTTGAACAACGGCCCCAGCTGCTGACATCAGCATCAGCAGTGGTGCTTCCCACAGAGACATGCAGGAGATGGTTATGATGATTAAGCGTAAATATGTTAGTAAATAAACTGAGCTGAATATGTTTGGCTCGTGTAGGAATGTTTGGTAGATGTTGATGTGTTTTGTAGAGCACTGTAAGTGGAGCCCCATAAAAGTCTCACAGGTAGGTGAAAACGACAAACATGACAAGACTGCTGATGTTCACGTTATTGAGTCACCTTTAAACAAACTCAGGGCGCAAATGTTTTCCCAACCTACTCCCATGAAAGCCACATTTCTTGTGTAAAAGCTTCTGTGATTAATTTACGAATTAATGTAATTCAAATGTATTTGTATAGCGTTTACGATAGATAGATAGATAGATAGATAGATAGATAGATAGATAGATAGATAGATAGATAGATAGATAGATAGATAGATAGATAGATAGAACTTTAATGTCATTGCACAGTGCAGGTACTCAGCAACAAAATTTACTTCACTTTAGCATCTACCAGAAGTGCAAATAGTAGCAATTATCCAGCACGACTTACAACAGTTGAGGGTTAAGGGCCTCGCTCAAGGGCCCAGCAGTGACTGCTTGGTGGTGCTTGGATTTGAGTTCATGACCTTAACCACTAAGCTCTCACCCTTACTTCAGAGCATAAATCCCTTCATATTGCATAAATCACTTAATATCACATAGCTGATTATAATCATACTGATAAACATTCGCTGAAAGCTCGATCAAAAAGTTGCAAACGCAATCTGAAAGAAACAAACAAAAAAAAGAACTGCATCGAGGTCAGGATGAAACAAAGCCTTGATTAAAACAGTGCCGTATCTGTGATCGCTTTGTTCAGGATCGGCGTGGATCAGCAGCATCCCACTCATCAACACACCCTGCGGAAAAAAGGGCCGAGTTCAACATTCCCTCTGACAGGGAAAAGAAAGAGCGAAACGAAAAGGATATAAGCTGCAGAAGATTATCAATTCACAATCAAGTGCAGGAATGTTCAAAACTCGGCCCACGTGTTTCCGATATCTAGGATATTTTAGATCGAGCACTAAAGCCGACATGTAAAGGGACTAATCACACGTCATTGTGTAGATCTGTAGATCTTACATGTTTGGGTGGCCTTGCTCGTTCCCGCTTTTTCCCCCTCGCTTTCATTTTCTTCTGTCCTAAGGAAGAGAAAGTCCAGACCCTGCTCTGAGACCTGCTCTGGATAATATTATCACTGCAGTGAATGAGAACACTTCCCATTAATGGCCTTTATTCTCAAGTCGACTTTTACAACCTTTTTTTTTTCTAACACGTGATATGTGATGTTAGATTAGGAAGTGCCACACGTGTAATGTTTTGGGGTTTTTTTTTTCACTTTGTGCAATCGACGAGCAGGTTAGGACAGACCCGACAGCTGCCTCTGTGTGTGTGTGTGTCTGTTTTGTTTTAAGTGCTTCTTCAGTAGCTGATCCTCCGCTCTGGCAGCTATGCCCTGGAGATACATTCGTCCAGTGCCACTCTCTTCTCCATGTATATCTGTTTTTTTCCATAACACACGCACCGGCGCTCTGCCTGTAAATCTCCCATGCAGCCGCTCTGTCCGCTACAGCGACGTCTACATCTGTGCTTTCACTGCCAGAGCCTATGGAGCGAAAATTCGCTGTGGATCATCGGAAAATGAAGGGAAAGTGGTTCAAAAAGAAGGTCTCAGGTTGAAGGCTCCTCCCTCTTCTCACGAAAATGAGAAAGCCTAGTTCACAGCAGCAGCATGTCCAGACAATCTGTAGGGCCTGGAATACTCTCACTCGTTTGTCTGCTCATAGAGCTGGAGTGGAGTGATAGCTCAGTGCTTGAGGCTCTGTACTAGTGACCATAAGGCTGTGGGGACAAATCCCAGCATGCCCCTGTTGGGCTCTTGACTTAACATTCCTAAACTCTTCTGACTGATAATAGACCCACACAAATTGTACATTTAGTATAGTTACATATGTCACATTAAGCTACAGAACAGACAGTTTTCAGGTCAAATCCATGAGAACTCCATGTTTAACTCATTTTCTGAACTGCATTAGCCCTAATTTAATGGTAAACCCAATATAGACTATTATATGTCATAGAAGCATCACACTTTGGAATAGTGTCCAGAATGTTCTGGGGTCAGATCCTTGAGAAACAATAGAGAGTTTGGCCCTTGAAAACCTCCTGGGATTGTGTTCAGCCCCATGTCAATGCTTTGCGTGATGTTAAATGAACTTATTGTATGCCACAATAATATATGTTCCTGTACTAGCAGCCTGCAGGTTGTGAGGTCAGATCCCACCTCTGTTTGACACTTGAACTAACTCTCTTAACTGGATTTACTCCTGTTATACTGTAAATCTTGTCAGTCAGTAGGGAATTAATGTGACTCATTAATAGTAACAGTGACCAGAAGGTTGTGAGGTCAAATTCCAGAGAAACTTGAACAACCTTTTTTTTTTTTTCTGTGTAAATCCTGTGTAAATGTCGAATCCTTTTGCATGGCGTTAGACGTATACACTGTATGTCACAATGGCGTACTCTTGTGCACTACCAATAAAGTCAAATAAGCCCCTGTTTGACCCCCTGAACATCCCCGATTACACTGTAAATTGTTTGTGTGGTTTTATAAGTAGGAGTGTGTGTGGAGTGAACAGATGCACTGTAAATGAACGTTTCGTGATCGGTCAGTTGCTGAACACATGCTGTGGAGAAAGAATGTAAATAATATGATCTGTCTGAAAGCTGGAAAATGTAGATATTGGTTCCAACATCACATCACATTCAGACCTCTGACCCAATGCCTTTCTCTCATTCTTGTCCTCACTCTGTCCTGTCTCCCTCTCTCTGTCTCTCTGGCTTCCTTTTCTGGAATCTTCAAG
Organism: Silurus lanzhouensis; assembly: GCA_039877035.1. NCBI lineage: Eukaryota > Metazoa > Chordata > Actinopteri > Siluriformes > Siluridae > Silurus > Silurus lanzhouensis. The sequence continues at coordinate 305,265 of JBCEWE010000181.1, forward strand.
CAACTGGGAAATAAGTGCAAAACAAAAAGCCTTTACTGATTCTGTGGAGAAAAAATCCATCCAAAAGCCAAGCAATTCGAAAAAGTCAACAAAACACAATGGGGCATACTTGTGGGATGATGTGTGAAGAGAAACACCGGCCTGAAGCCCCAACTCTCATTCAGTCCTGGAGCAAATATGATGGCCCTGATGGTAAACACACGCTCGTCGAGATGGCGGAGAAAGTAAACAACAAAGGATCCCTCATAGAAACATTACACATGCGATCTCCATGCCTGAGTTTGCTAACAGGTAGGAAATGACACGAATCCTCCCAGCGAACTCTCGGCTTGTTGAAGGAGTGTTAAAGGGGCAAAATTCCCAAAGACGTGAAAGTTAGAAACACTTCTAACATTCAGACTAGCTTTTAGACACTTCACATGTCTGAATAACTGTTTTGTTATTGTTAACAGAAACATTAAAAATGTGGGTGACCTGTAGACGATTCGAGCCGGTAGGTGCTAATGTTTGTTTATTTAGCATGAAAATGATCTTCTCGGGTGTCTCAGAGAATTACTTGGGAAGACTTGGAGAATATTTCAACATGTAAGAACTGAATAAAAAAAAAAACTCAAACGGGTTTTACTACCTATAGTCAAATTATATAATTAGCCTGTCGTGTCTGGAAGCCTGTCAAACTAGGTATATATATATATATATATATATATATATATATATATATATATATATATATATATACACACACACACACACACACACACACACACACACACACACACACTATAAACAGCAGTTTATTACAAGCACGTTTTTTTGACAATACAGTTACAACTCACTAAACTTCTGTCCTAATAATAATCATTATTATTGTTATTATTATTATTGTTATTATTATGAATATATTCCCTCGAGTTCTTACCGTTTAGGTGAGTTTCGGACCGCACGTCCTTTCGACTGAAACCGCATTGATTCCCACGAGGAAGTTTCCACTCTTCAGAAAATCGTCAAAGTTTTTTATTACAATAATTTTTTTGTAAATTTTTTTATTTTCACTATTTTTTATCGTCACGATATCCGTCAGCGCGGGCGACTCATCCTGGGTTTCCCTCTGCCCCCCGACGTCCGCTCGGTTTCCGTTAGATTCCGTTAACAATCCGGGGTTTTAATTGTGGGGTTTTTTTTTTCTTTTTAAATTTTTGAATTCCTCACACGGGACAGCTCGCGAGACATCTCGCGCGCTCTCTCCCTCGCGCGCGCGCTCTCTCTCGCTCTCTGTGCGTGGCGCGCGACGTTAACGGCTCGCCCAGTAGATAGCTTCCCTGCTAGCACCACTTGTGGAGAATCTCTGAGGTAAAAAAAAAAAAAAAAAAAAAAAAAAACTCACAACCATCCGCTCGGACGTGAACTGCGAGAGAAGATCTGAGTGAAAACACCCGATTCCCGATCGAAGTACGCCGATGTGATCTTTCTCCGGACCCGCCGAACTGTCGGTAAGGGAAAAAAGGTGCAGGGTGAAGATTTTGTGAAGCTTTTCATATAGGACGAGACCCAGAAAAGGGGGCTGGTTTCAAGAGGAGGGGGGTATGAAAAAGAAGAAAACCAGAAGTCCATGAGAGGGAACAAGGAGGAACAACATCTGCTGCCTGCCTGTGGGTGTAATCACACAACATTTCAACTCATTGAGCAAGGTAGCCATCTACCTGGATGTCTGATTACCTTGTTAACACCAGAGCCTCCAGGTTCTGGGGAGGAAACCCACATTCACACAGAAGAGCAACCAAGACATGAGGAAAAATGCAGCATTAGTTTTTGTCTAAAAGCTCAATTTATAAGTCGTTTTATACATGGTGTGGCCAAAAGTATCGGGACACCTGACTCTTCCTGCCAAAAGTGGTTCCTCCTCAAACTCCGAGCACAACCTTTGGTGGCACACAATCGATATGATGAGTTTGGATGCATTACCATGAAATTTCCCGTTCACTTCAATTAGGAGACCCAAACCTGTTCCAGCATGGGTTTTTTTAATACAAAACCAGCTCCATGAAGATATGCTTCACATGTGTTGGAGTGGAAGATCTCCTGCTATAGATCTCAAACGGTATTGAACGCCTTTTTGGGTGACGTGAGATCTTCACCTCAACTACATCACTTTACTAACACCCTTATGGCTCAATGAATCTCACAAATCTCCACAAAATCTAGTGCATCTTCCTGCCAGAAGAGTGGCTCTTATAACAGCTATAACAGCCAACGGGAAATAGGATGTGCAAACAGAAGCACATAGCAATCTTATGTTGGGGTGTCCACCAACTTTTATCCACATGACGAAATCTTCAAAGAATCTTCTGGAAACGTGCAGTAATTCAGGGCTGTAAAGAACCTTCCAGTAGTGGTACCAATAGTACTTTCTATAGAATCCATGTTGTAGAAACACAACCACCAGGGCTTCATCTCAGCCTCATGAATTCGACAATGCTAACGTTTAAATTCATTCATCAATTCGCGTTTGTAGAGAAGCAAGGGATCATGTCGTCGGATTTGTATGAATAATAAATGCTCTGAATTGTTTGTCAATTCCACAAAAAATCCAATGATATAAAATCATTTTATTATTAAAACTTACGTTTTAAATTCTACTACACTTTTCTAGGACCAACTAAACGTACAAAACTTAAAAATACGTCCTACTCTCAACTAAAAAAAGTAATAAATGGTAACTCCATAGCTAAAATTTGATGTGGTAATCATTTTGAATATGGATTCCCTCACACGACTCAACATTTTTAATAGTCCGTTTCGCTTTTATGACACTGTTTATGATATTACTTAGACAAGCTATATCGTTAGAGGCGAGTGTGTAATGGTTTTGGCATGCAGCTGCATGATACTAATTGATGGTTTGCTTCATAGTACAGATACAAAGTGAAATTTGGCATACCAGACATGTCTTGGCTGATCAGAGAAATCTGTAGTAGCCAAATTATGTAGATCACAATTTTGTATATTTTTAGTATAGGTATTTAGATCTAGCGGATTAAATGTTTCGAATGCTAAGGGTTTCGATTTCTTTTTGGGGTCGCAATAAACTGCTAGTAAAATCAAACTGGTCTGATTCATGCTAAGATTAAAGAGTTATTTTTCTGTCACCATCCATTTAATGTACAATTAAATGCTAGTTAGCTACATATATGGAATACAATTATTTAAATTCTGTAACTCAGTTCTTATTTAAAAAATATCACTCCCATTTGGACATGTCCACTCAAATTGACGGATATGTATGACCTCACCTTTGAAACAAATGGGGCCCTGTTGTCTAGGAAATTATCCTCATCAATGAGGTCAGTAGGCAACGCTGAAGGTGAAATCCTTTACGTTTAAAAAACTGTCAATCTAACGCTAACCTACCCTTAAATCTGCCGTCATGGGTTTTTTCGATGTAACTGAAACGGACCGTAAACGCTATTGGCTGCTGTGGGAATACGTGAAAAACATTTTTTCCGATTTCAACCCTCATGAGTCACTTAAGCCATTTAATGAGTACACGAAGCTCATGTAGGCATTGTGGTGCGACCGAGTTTTCCGTACGTGAATACGGGATCAGGGTAAAAAGTTTGCGAACGGATCAGCATGCCTTAAATAAACAGAAACCATTCTCAAGCCAGTTGCTCCAACAGGTCATAACTAAGGCTGTTTTTAGAGCTCAACAGGTAGTACCTAAATCTGATTTATAGAAAGGAAGTTACACCCAGGCTCAAATAAAACTCTTAGCTGTGTGCATTCAAATGTCCTATCATAGACCAGGTTACCAAGCGTAACGACTACTGGCTGGCTCGTAACGTACTGCATCTATATTGCTACAGGCAATCATAAAACAAATATACAAACGTATCTTGCTGAGGTATTGTATTTCACGTTTTGAACAGCATAAATCATAAGTTGATGTCGAAAATAAAAAGTATTACGTTCAGATTTTAGTGCAACCATTTGAATCGTGTAAAATAAAGTAATAGTTGAATCGATGCAGACTTACATTTCAGAAGTCTAGCTTTTGCTAAGGAGTCTGGTATTTCTCATCACAGTTTGAATTCTAGAATGAAATACAGACTTTCCCCCCAGTTCCATTTGTAAAATATGATCTAATTTACCTACTGTTTTAGCTCGAACTAGATTCTGGTGTAGAGTGAAGTTAATTTAACCTAATGATTGTATTGTTTCCGAAAACCACACAGAGTGACCCTCTATATGTATATATGGATTTATATACATTAAGAGGCGATTCTGAACCTTCAAGACTCTGAAGCAAAGTGTCCAAAAGAAAACATCTTTGGGCATGATCTGTGGGCAGGTAGCCACTACCTCAATAAACATTATATTCCTGTATATTTCAGACAAACTGAAACAGAATCCCCTACTAGTCCTACAAAATGGTGTGTACAGTAGGCGTAATACATCAGGTGTATAATATTCAACCATTCGCATCAGCATAAATGTTAACAAATTGATGCATACATTTTTTTTAAATGCGCATCGTAGGCAAGTTGGCGTTTGTATCGTGACGCATCATATTCAACATATTTATGTTGGTTAAAAAAAAAAAAAAAAATTTACTTATATATTATAATTATCAGTAGATTCGCTATATTTCTATTTTTTAGAAAGTGACCAATAATTTGTGAGCAATATTTTATATGTAGATTGATCTCTCCTCGTTTCTCGAGCACGTTCTCCAAGCATCACAGCTGCGACGAGAATATGACGTATCACAACACTACGGAGACGTGTCCTGAGAGTCACATAGAATACAGATTTACATGGCAGAGGTAGAACTTTCTCGAACCAAAGAAATAAAAGCAAATTATCTGTGACATATTGAATTGCAGAGCATCATATTTTTTGCATTGTTGAATCAAATCGGAATCGAACATCAGTAGCTGCTTTAGATGTATCTTTAATGTATCGTATCGCATTGGCCTCAGTGTTGGAGATGCACATTCATAATATACATCAATCAGCCATAACATTAAAACCACTGACAGGAAATGAAATGAAGAGCATTGAGTATTTTCTTGAAATAACCTGTCATGGGGTGAAAATATATTAGGCAGCAACTGAACAGTCAGTTCTTGTAATGTGTTGAAGTGTGTTGCAGTGGGTAGCATCACAAAAAAATGGTTCATAGAACGACAACTGGTGAACTGGTGACAGCTCGATAGTTAAGGTGCTGGGCTACTGATCCAAAGGTTGGGAATTTAAGCCAAGCTGCCACTCTTGGGCCCTTGAGTAAGGCCCTTGTGCTCCAGGGGCATCGTATCATGGCTGACCCTGCGCTCTGACCCCAGTTACCGAGCAAGCTGGGATATGTGAAAGAAAAGGATTTCACTGTGCTCTAATGTATATGTGACAAATAAAGTCTATTCCATTCTAATGGACAGCCATGGGTTAGTGATGCACATAGGGAGCTCTGATAGATAGGTGTCATAACACACAGTGCATCACAATTTGCTGTGTATGCTGTGTAGCTGCAGAGCAGTCAGAGCTCCCATGCTGGCCCGTCTATACCACCCAAAGCTACTACAATGGACATGTGAGCATAAAAACTGGTCCAGGGGGCAATGGAAGATGGTGCCCAGGTCTAATGAATCACATTTTTTTTTTTACGTTATGTGGACCGCCGATGGCTTAGCTGGGGGAGAGATGGAACCAGGATGCACTATGGAAAAAAGGCAAGACTGTGAAAACCGGGTTCATGTGGATGACGCATACCACCTACCTTAACATTGTTGCACATTAAATACACCTCTTCATGGAAGTGGGATTCTCTAATAGCAGTGTCTTTCATTACGATAGTGTTTTCTGACACAGTGCAAAAAGAAACATGCAAAGGTGTTGATTTGGCCTTTACATTTTCCAGATCTTAATCTGAGTTAAAGGATCTGCTGTGAACGTCACAGCACACCTTCAGCAGGCTTGTGGAGTCTTGAGATATCAGAACTGCTTTTGGGCTCACAAGGGGGAAGTACACAATATTAAGAATATCGAACAGATGGTTTTAATGTTAAGGCCAATCTGTATTGCAGTTTTGTTGTTTCCGAATTGTCTGCTTGAATGATCAGATCAGATGTTCTGCACATCATCCAGATATACAGTAGCAATAAGCTGTCATCATGGCCGGAGGATGATAACCAGAGATTGTTCTTACAGTGCGTACTTACGTTTCTCTGGGGGGTTTTATTCACTCATCTTCTGCAGATGTTGGTTGATTACAATCTCATCCCCCAAAATGTTGATTGTTAAAAGGTGATGCATCAATGAGATGAGAATGAAAAGATGCGTTTCTGCGGCCTAACTTGCCTTGTAGTGGTTTGTTGATTTGACTTATTCCCCATTCATTACCAAAACCTTCATGAGGTAAATCAGGTGTAGTCAAATGACATATTATACATTGTAAAATTACTTTGAAAGAGGAAAAAAGATGGAAAACCTGATCAAGCTGAAAGAGTCGGGAAGATCAGATCCACCACTTATCTATTTACAAGGAAATCCTAACATGTATTTACTCTGGCTTGTTTAGAACACCTGCAGACAGTCATGTGATTTTAACCAGTTTAATAACAACCCTAGTCAACGACAAAGGATTAAATGCTAGCAAATTTTACCAGCATTCATTATAATCACAATAACCATTATTTTGCTCCAGACAGCTCTGCTTTTACATATTAAGCCACATTCCATGCTCCTACCTCTGTTCACACGTTTACTCTGAATCATTTTTTTCTCCCTCCCCCTTTTTTTCCCTCCCTCTTTTCCTGACTATTATAGAAGTTTCTGTCCCATCAAAGAACCCCATTTCCCCAGAAAGTTGAAAAAGATGAAAGGATAAGAACAAGAAAAGGGGACAAAAGAGGCAGGTGTTGAGTTACAAGCCTGCCCCACTGAGAGTGTTCATGAAAGAGTTCGGGCATGGGAGAGATGGACGAGACAGAGAATGACAGAAAGACTTGCAGAGATAGGCGCGACAGAATGAAAGAAGAGTGCTCCTGAGTCAGACCGGTATCAACTCCGACACACAAACACAGAAACTTTCATCAGCTTTCATGGATTTAGCCTGAAAATGCATTCCCTGAACACACCCACTGAAGAAAGTGGTCCTTCTCGTGAGCTTTTTCCCTTCCTCCCTGCGGTATTCCTCCCTGTTGGCATTTGGTTTGTCGCTCCCTCGTAATCTCTGTCTCCCTCCCACCATTCTGCATCTCCGGCTGTGTCTCAACTTGCCTCGTATGCACTTAGATATTTCAGCCCCAGGGTCTATCAGTCAGATAAAGGGAGAGTGAGAGAAGAGCGAGAGAAGGTTGTTTTTTTTTTTCCAGAAATGCGCTGCAGGATATACTCACGCAGGGCGACAAAAGGTCATTTAGCAAAAAAACTCATTTTCACATACTTGCACTCCAATGCAAACACACCGAAAATGAGTATACACTTATACCCTGACTCACACAGGCCACTCACACTCACTCACTCATTCACTCATTTGCTCCGTTGCTCACGAACCCTCCTGCGTTCCTTTAACGTCCCTGCTCTCAGCCATTCACAGAAAGCTAAAGGCTTTGTCATGCCTCTGAACCAGCAATTCCCGTTTACACAAGGTGCATTTTTTTAACACCCTGTACCTCACATGCATACTCGGGACACTCCTCTTGCACATACACACACCTGAAAGTCACGAAAGAGCAGATATTTACAACCAGACACCACTATTTTTTTTTGTTTGTTTTAGCTTGACACCGTTTTGCGCTCGTAACGTACCATCAGCGTGCAATCGAAAATGAAACTCCTGAGGAAATAAATCTGACCCACGTCAAGATTTCCTTCCTCCACATTTGTTTGCTTTTACTTCCATAGTGATGTTTTTATGAATGTAACCAAGTCAGGTTTACGTCCCCAGACATGGAAGCCCCAACCCTGAGCAATTACAATCTGTAATGTAGCTATTACAGCAATTATTGAAAATAGAGCTGTCAAGGAAACTAAAGCTCTGTTCACATGCTACTCACACACACACATATCTTGGGCTTAGTTAGTTATGCCTAAGGTTAACCTTAGGGTCAATTACAAAGCTCCTTGCCATGCAGGGTCCTAGCCTCATTCAATCTGTTCCTTTTATTCTCTTGGCTCTCCGTGTAATCCTATTTTCTCCTTCTTTGCCAAATCCTCAAAAACATCTATTTCCCCCCAGAGCAACACTCACCTCATGCCCCCCTATTCCACCCTGCCTATCCATCACATCCACTACATCCACCACATTGCTACCTTCAGGACCATTAGGCAGGGGGGTATTTACCTACCCATGTGTTTCCAATTTCAGCCACGCTGCTCAGTTCCACAAAATCTCACTTAATTCTCCTGGACCTTTCCCAAGAGCAGCAAGGCACCGTGACGGGCGAAGGCAAAAGTCAGAGGTCAAGAGATGCCAGCAGGTAAAACTGATTGATGGCTGTCTCATGTCTCCGCCCAGCCCTACAGTGGGAACTTTCCTCTTTTTTTTTTTTGTGGTTCGTCGTTCACGCCCGGCCAAGCATCCAGACTCGTTGATGAGGTCGCCAGAGCCTGAAATCGGACTTAGGAGGTCAGAGGTGACGAGTTCAGGGCACTGATATTCCCACACCAGAGACAGGCTACACGCTAATCACTGTCAGTACACTCGAGCGAGCGAACAGATGTACTGATAACGTGGCGGACGTGTGTAATTTCAGCAATGTCCGGAAGATTCAGTAAATAAGAGGTGGCAGTGAAGGATTTATGAGGTGAAGGAGGAGGTTCTGGCGTGAGGAAGGCCTCTATTAAGGGAACAACAGGTTTTCTTTAATTTGTCTGATTAGAACCAGGTTTAACTGTAAGGGGATGCGGAAAGGGAAAGAAGGGCGGGTCGTGGTGACTGGGGGCAACTTGTGGGTATTTTTGATGCATAAGCAGTCTGTGTGCTGATTATATAATAGTGAAAAGAGTACTTTTTATAAACCATACTTTTTTATGACCTTCATGTAATCAACATTCTTGAACCGTGAATATCTCAAATATGTTTTAAATATAACAATATGTAGTTGAATAAATCTAAAACAAAATGATGGTATATTAGCATTTAGGTGACAATTTAGAATTCTGTCATATTTTGAACTTGCCACATCGGTGGCTGAAGCTGGCTGATTTTTACAAGGCCAAGCCTATAATAGTATTTTGTCTACTCAGCAACAACATCTAAAACCATCTGTGCTTATTTGTTGAAATCTCCCTAAAGAATCGCATGTTCTGACCACTGTTTAAGTCTCTAATGAAAATTTCCCAGGGATTTAATGTGAAATCTGCTCAGCTGGCGTTTTTTTTCTTTTTTCTTTTTTAATTTAAAGCCTTGTTTTTCACTCTGAAAACCTGCGGTTTGGCTCAATTACGTCTCATTTACAAAGCTTTTTATTAAACAATATATTTTTCGACCTAACAACAAATGATTGGTTTTTAGTAAAGCACTCTGGGTTGCGTTGTGTTCCTGTGCTCTGAGAGTCTTTAGAGAATGTTTTATTGCATGGACTTCGCCTCGATTGTAAACAATTGTAAAGCGTCCTATTGCTTTTGCAGGGGTGGCATAAATCGGTTCAATCGTATGCACAATTCTTTAAATACGACTGCGGTTTGTTTACAAGTCATATCACGTTTAAAGTCGCTTAAACCATGTCCTCCTCCTGTGGAAATATACCCGTTGCAGACTTGAATACATTGTTTTGTTTTGGTAGAGTGATTGGTAACAGGCAGTGCACATGGTCAAGATTCTTGCACGTCACTGGGTCCATGCTCCAAAGCGTTTCTGAAATGCTTTTCAATTCTGATTTCCCAGTCAGATCTCATTGTACAAAACAGGTAATGTGGCATACCCCCCCCCCCCACCCCCCACAAACACACCCACCCCACCACCTCCTGAGGAAACACTCAGATCGTGATGAGTCCATTAGTCATCTTTGTGTGAGTCCAAGCTGCATTCAGGAAGTAAAGATAGAAAAAAAGATAGAGAAAGATTTAGAGAGGTTGAGTGACGTATTTATTTGAATAATTCATTGATATTTGGCACAGTGATAAATTATAATTTTTTACTCCTCAAAATATACTTTATATAAGAGATGCTCAATACATCGGTCACAACTGGCAAATTGCAAAAATGGTATGAGTAGATCTTGTGCTAATGAAAGAAAACCCCTGAGATCTCTTCTTTTCTAACAAACAGGTCACAACGTATGCTCGTGATCCGACTTATTCATGAGATTCAGCCTTTTCCCAATTGAAGATTATTAAGTCTAAATACCGTTCCACCATGACTGATGATTATTTGGAAGTCTGCTTAAAACTGGCTACCAGCAGCTTCTGTGCGGGTTATGAAACCCTGACTGACTCTACTCAGTGCAAGTCATAGGAGGAAGGTAGTGACCATAAATGTTTTGAATTGTATTGTCCCAAAAGGGTACCTTATGTAATAGGGGTGACCCCAAATAGTCGAAGATTTGGTGCTTCCATAGAAGGAATTCAAACAGGATTTTTAGACCCTCTGATTCGACTACTAATCTTACAGTTCATATAATTTTAGTTATATAGGGGTGCTTAATGTCTCATTTTACATAGAAATATATATATACACACACACACACACACGTTAGGACCCACAATTTAGGCTTCAAATACACAGAAAGCACCAAAGAGAACCCTTTAGGGGGCATCCTATGGCACTGTTTATGAGCAAACATGAGACACTTCATGCATCTGTTTTACCACAAGACGAAGCCCTCATGAGTTTCCTCGTTAGAGTCGGTGTCGAGTTTGGTGCATGCGATTAATGCCGAAACCATGTTCAGTTCTCATAACGTGATGAGTATCACATTTAATAAGTTTTGAGGCATATATATATATATATCTCCACAGTGTGATACATTCATCTAAGAGGTGTTCAGTGTGGTTGGAGCTCTATAGCAGGAGATCTTCATTACCTTACATTAAATATTTAAATCTACCGTAAAGAGTTTAGCTGCTAATAAGGGTGTTAGTAAAGTCAGGTACTGATGTAGGTGAGGTGAGGAGGTCTGGGGTACAGTCAGAATGGAACATCCATCCCGAAGGAGATCAATAGGGTCTAGAGCAGGAGATCTTCCACATCTTCCAACCCAAGAAAAGCAGATCTTCATGGAGCTGGCTTTGTGCACAGGGGCATCATCATGCTGGAACAGGTTTGTGTCTCCCAGTTCAAGTGAAGGGAAGTTTCTAATCACACCAAGTCTAAAGGTTACAGTATGAGTAAGGTTCTAAAAATCCTGTTTGAATTCAGTTTGAGTCTCTACGTTCTACATATAACACCACATCCTGTCTTTCAGGTTGTACATTTTTGCAGATGCTCTGCATGCTTATTGCGGTGTTTTAAACTGGCCTGAGTTAAAAAATAATAATTTATAAGAACATTTGTAGTGTTGGTGAACATTTAAACAAATTCAGTGCAAATCTGAGGCTGTTTCAACAACTGGGAACTTTTAGCTTGGGTGCGATAACGATCTTTTTCTTCTTCTTCCCCCGACGCACTTCAATCGCGACCGAATGAATTAACTGGCTGCCGTATTTACTCCAGGAGAGACCACGCTAGACCACAGATCTTTGTGGATATTCCCAAAATAGCAAGTACTTGATGAATTATCTGAAATGGGTTTTAAAACAAGCAGATCCGATTGATTCTATGGACATAAATATCCCTCACACACACTAACACACTCACACACACACATTTTCTGTGTAAGACATTGTAAATGTTTCTGACCGGCGGTGTGGAGTTTCAGCGGCTCGCTTTGTGTTTAAACCACTCCGGCAATTAACAAGGGATAGACTTACAGCACATCCATTGCACAAAAGACAGAAAGAGAGCGAGAACATTCTCCAGCCTTTTCCATCTGGCCGTCCTACGGGACAGGGTGTGTGTGTGTGTGTGTGTGTGTGTGTGTGTGTGTGTGTGTGTGTGTGTGTGTGAGACAGCGGAATGTTGTTTTTGTGTGTGTGGGACGTGGGATCACTTGTGAGTGAGTGATGAGTGCACATGTGTATTCTACACCACTGCGCTCTTTGTTCATGCATATAATCGCAGTACTGCTGCTTATTCATGCGAGTCCCCGGTATGAAGAATAGCGAAGGAAAGAGGGAGAGCGAGATATGGAGAGAAGGAGCCAGATATTTAGCCTAATTAATGGATCTCTATGAGCCCTACCTCAGCTTTGCAGCTTTATCTATAAGCAGAGTGTGTATCCGCCGGAGCTGCATCCAAGCTTATCTGACATTACAATTAACCCCGACGGCTGACGTGAGGCTGACATGTCTACAGGACCCGAGCCACCAATTGAAGGAATACACTCTTAAAGCACAACTCCAGTTTTCCTTTTAGGAAAGAAACGGACGGATGCACCTCAGAAGTTCAAGGGCAGGCAGTAAAATTACAGTTACAAATGAAGCAGTTTCATAACAAAAAAATCCAGCTGCTACCCTGAAACTAATAATTGTGAAGGATGGTACAGATTTGTAAGAAAGTTTTGTGAACATTTTTCGAATCACAGACTTGCACCCCCAGGAGAAAAATTCGTCCCAAGAACTTGTGGCATTGTGGTACCCCTGCTACAAATTCCCTCAAGTCAAGTCACAAATCACAAGCCAAATTGAGCCAGGTCGGATCCAGTGAAGAGAAGTCATGTCCAGTGAAGTCAGGTTTAAGCCAAGACAGGTTAGTTCAGGTACTGTGAAGGCAGGTCAAGCAAAGTCAGGTCAGGACAAGCTGAGTTAGGAGAGGTCCAATCAAGTCAAATCAATTCATTTTAGGGCAAAAGCAGTGCAAGACAAGCCAAGTGAAGTCAAGTAAAAACCAAGTCAGGTCAAGTCGATTCCGGTCAGGGCATGACAAGTGAAGTAAAGTGAAGTAAATTCAAGCCAGTTTAGTTGAAATCATGAAGAATGAACCTGACTCAAAAGGAAGTGAATCAAACATGCTTGTTGTTTTGAGAAATGCTTAATCTGTAGGGCTACGTTAAAGCGTAGAACTGCAAAAATGCCATGATTACTGAAGATTTGGAACAAATAGGGAAAATAAAAACTGGAAAAACACAAACTAGTTATATTATTATGTAATCATTTATTTAAAGCCGTCTCTGTAATCTCTGTGCACAGATGACATGTGGTTTGCAATGTAGAGGTTTGTCTTGGTCCAAGGACGCAAAGAATCAATTCCACTCTGATTCAAGCTTGGTGAAGGAACCAAAAAGTTTGAATAACATACTTTGAGTTCCATGTAAAAGCACAGCAGAACAAAGTGCTCTGTGTGAATGAGTTACAAATGCTTTTCCCTTCCAGACAACAGAATGGCTATAGTTTGGATCAAGAAGGGAAAGCAGAGTTTCTTGCAAGTTCGAGTCGTTACAGACAGATGCATTTCTGTGCGTATGAAAAAATGTCTAATGAACTCAAATTAACGACAACCAACAAATGAACCGTTGGCAGACCACCTTCAAAGTTACATTAGAGTTGGATTGTGTGGTCCGCTTGATTTGTGAAAACAAAACGGTCTGCTTCACCGCTCGCCTTTTCCGGTTAACGAACTCCGAGGTTCACCGTACATACTTATACAGCTGCAGTCGCTCTTTACCTCTATGCTAAACAGTGAGAAAGGAGAGACTGCTAAAGTTTTGCATCCTTACAAAGAAATGGAAGCACTGTCCAGTATCAAGGATGAGGAGAAGGACCTGATTAAACACCAGCTGTTCTCAACTCTCAAACATATGAAGATTTTTTCTGCTTGCATTAAAAAAAGAAAAGAAAAGCATAAGAGCAGTGCTCGCTCCAGTGCCACGTCAAAGCGAAAAGTAAAGAAGTGCATGATGATTGCGAGAATACACGTCCAGTCAGCAATAACCTTCTGGAATTCTGGTTGCAAAAGAAAGTCGACGGTCTTGCCAGCGGTAAAAAGAAAGAGAGCAGAAGACTATTTCAAGTCAGTTTATGCAGCAAGTTTATTTGCAGCTGGTTTCCTTTAAGTCAGATTGGTTTAAAAAAAGGGATGAGGAGAAAACACTGGCGTTCCAGAAGAGTGACGTGGAAAATTTACAAGAAAGTCTGGTAAACATCTGGTCAAACATGACACCAGTGTTCGGAGCATCACTTGCCTGGAACCAAAGTAAAGAGCTGTTCGTGTACAGCCTGGGGCTCGAGCTACTGTACCAGTCAGTCAGCTACCAATCGCTATCAATATATCCATTTTGTTGAAAAACAAATGTGCACCTGTGATCGTAACATGGCCATCTTTCCAATGTGGAGAGGAAATTAGCTGTTACATCTTGGGTGTCTTGCTTATACCATATTTTAGACACAGCTCCTTCGATAAATGAAATTGTTGGTAGTAAAACCTGTTGTTTTTCAAGCATTTTTTTCTCCAGTCCATCAAATTCATCTTGTGCTTTAAGCCGTTTATCAAAATCCACGTAATCACCATATAAGTTTCGCCACACGCAGAAGTTCTCCATAAAGCTCAGTGAGGTCTTTGGAAATGTGTACAATAGCTGTCTCACTCTGGATGGAACTGGAACTGGATGTTACAGGTGGCTGGAAAAGAGCTCACATTTGAACTTCCAGGCAATCACAATCCACTATTCACACCTAAACTCCTTCCAGCCAATCACAATCCACTATTCACACCTAAACTCCTTCCAGGCAATCACAATCCACTATTCACACCTGAACTCCTTCCAGCCAATAACAAGTCACAATTCACACCTGAACTTCTTCCAGCCAATCAAAATCCACTATTTACACCTGAACTCCTTCCAGCCAATCACAATTCACTATTTACACCTGAACTCCTTCCAGCCAATCACAATTCACTATTCACACCTGAACTCCTTCCAGCCAATCACAGTCCACTATTCACACCTGAACTTCTTCCATCCAATCACAATTCACTATTCACACCTGAACTTCTTCCATCCAATCAAAATCCACTATTCACACCTGAACTCCTTCCATCCAATCAAAATCCACTATTCACACCAGAACTCCTTCCAGCCAATCACAATCCAGTGTTCAGTGCTATTGAAAGCTTGAATCTGATGGGTCAGAATTAATCTTCTCTGACCTTCTCTCAGTGGCTCACATTAGTCACAGGGATTTATAGTAATGAGCATTAAGCAGTATAATCAGCAGTAAGGATTTAACAAGTGAACATGTCTAAACCACTTTCTGACTGAGTTAAAAATTAAATAAAAGAACAACGAGCAAACGTCTGAAATTTTAACTGTATTCAGACAAAATATTTGGACACCTGACTTTTCCAGCCATATATGATTGTTCTACAAAGTTGGAGTTGAATTAGAAGATCTTGAATATCTTGCTATAGAGCTCTAAACACATTTGAACACCTTTGGGATAAAATGTGAACGCTGATTGCAACCCAGGCCTCCTCACTTCATCTCACCTCCATCAATACTTGACTTTTTTTTGTTCGAGCACAAATCTCCACAAAAACATCTTCCCAGAAGACTGGAGGTTATTATTCCAGCAAATGTGGAATAATACTGTGCAAATTACTTTTCTCAGTAAAGTGTATTTTGAATGATAACATTTAGAACTACAAAATGCACCAAGAAAACAACTAGTTCCAGAAAACAACAACCTTCAAAACATCTAAAAACATTCTGAGCAAACGACACGAGACTCTCGGCTACACATGTTAGTGTTTAGCTCGTTTTTTTGTTTCGCATTTGTTCTTCAGGCTCATCGTGTGCTAATAAAATCAAATCCCTCATTTGTACGCGAGTTTACGACCCTACTGAAAGATCCGAGTGAAATGTGTATGCTGTGTTCACTTCAACTCCAGCATTGTTGATAATCTGTATTCTCTAAAGATTACTTTTTTTCTCCATAATCTGGAACATATGGATTTAATGTAAAGTGCAGAAATGGCTTCAGACGGGCCTGGGTAGGTCATGACAAGTCTATGTTGCGTTCTTCTTGCGTTTCTTTTCAAAATGTAAATTACGATGCCTTCGTTCCTTTTGTGTTTTAATATCGAAGGCAGAAAAAAGTAAAAAAAAAAAAAAAACCGAGAAAAAGAAAAAAATACTTTTTTTTCCCTCTATTTGTTTAATCACAGAGTGAAGCAATCAAAATGTCACAATACGAAATATGATCAATGCTCTAAAGTGCGCAATATTTCCAATCTAACATCCTGTAATTAATATGGTGGTATTGGTGGTTGAGAAGAATCCCCCCTTTCATATGTAAAGCGCTTTGAGTGCTGCAGAAAAGCGCTATATAAATGTAATGAATTATTATTATTATTATTAATATCATCAGTCTGCTACAACATGCTCAAGACCACAGTTTGCATAAACAGTTCTGCATTTCAATGTCCATCACTGAGCAGAACACCTCATCATTGATGGAACTGTAATGAATGGATATGCAGTGTTGAGGATGATGATATTTTCCCTTCTTTTTCCTCCACACAGTCACCACTGGCTCACTCATTAGAGATAAACTTACAATCAAAAGGATCAAACTTATAGGCACTAAACATAGACACTCCTATAAACTTGTTATCTGTGTAAAGCTGTTTTGAGACAATGTCCATAGTTAAAAGTGCTCTACGATAAAAATAAATTGAATGGAATCCAATCCTGACCTGGAAGTAAAGGGGAATTCCATTGGGCACTTTTTTGAGGAAGAAATGTTTCACTCTGGAGCCATTTGCACAAATTCTATATAACATGATACAAACTAGATCAACATATTCAGAGCTCACAGACAATCTGGTAGAACATGAGGTAGGGCGAGGAAAGGCGGGGTAGGGAGGGGAGGTCAGGGTGGGGTTGTTCTGCAATCAGTGTATACTGAGTGTATACGGTATAACACTGTAAGCAGAGGACATGTGTGGGACCGTCTCCAGGTTACATATGTAACCATGGTTCCCCAAAAGAACAAGACACTGAGTGTCTTGTTAGATGTGGGAGACACCTCAGGCGGTCAAGAAGTCCGAGAGCTTTGCTGTGCGACAGATTTAACTCTAAGGGTGACTAAAGAGACCGCGAGGGCCATTGGCTGGTCCATGACTGCCCTGGTGTCCACTGAGAGGCACCTATGGCACCTGTATGGGTATGTATGCATGGTTACATATGTAACCATGGTTCACAGTGGGAGCGATATGCTGCATCTCCAGGCCACACCGCCAGCATCCCTGCAGTGCGTCCTTCCCCTTCGGAAGCTAGCGCCAGTTTCACTTTATGTGCCTTTATGCTTCCTGGACGTGACGTCACCCCGCCGGGGACGCAGCGCTTTCCATTGGACTGATTACACAAACACACAGGTGATCCAGGACGTGGACAATGCGGAAGCGTTCAAAAAAGCGTTGTTGACGCAGCTCTAGTTCCTGCAGGGGAAACTATACATTTTGATTCAAATGTAAAACTTTGTAATTTTTTACTTTTTTTTTTTCCATTTTTAAATGAAAAAATGAATGAATGTAAGTACAATCTGTTTAATTAAACAAGTATTCAACTTTATGTATGATCCTTAACTGCACACACTGGTGTTCAGTTTTCTTTGTTGTGTTTAATATAAAATGGTTTTATGCCTTGGATGACTTAGGACGCACACTTTTTTCCTGCTGCCAGTTAACCCTGTCCTAGAGACCTGCACTCCTGCTGTTCATGTCCATGTCCAAAAAAAAGCAGAGTAGCAGGAAGAAGCAGTCAGTGCATTGAAAATAAAACTACTTATACATTTTACCTGCGGGCTTATGTGGGGGGAGCAGGACAAAACGTAAATGTAAGCAAATTACACATACAGTAGAGAGCGAGGGTTTAGACATCTTCACACAGACTTGATATTACTTATCACTGTGTTTGATAAACTTGTGCTGTAAGCTTTATATTAATTATAATACTTTCATGCTGATTCTCTGCACTGTATGTGTATGGTTGTGAATTTGTCTGTACTGCAAAGAGGAGGTTTTTTTTTTTATATATATATTAGGGCATTAGTGCATCTCCATAATGGAGGCAGATGCAATTTACATCTAATTACATTACATTAAAGATACTTATGAAGCAGTCACCGATATGATGCGATCCGATTAACCCCATTACGATGCAGTGAGATCCGATTTCCATTTGGTTCAACACAATGCAATTCAATAGAAAAAAGACAGATAGTTTACTTGAATTTCTTTGGTTCAGACAGACAGCAGATCATTCATTTTAATTACTTGCTTTCCGACTTTTAACACACGGCACTTTCACACAAAGAAAAAGAAAATTGATCCAAAATTAAAACTTTTCCTGTTGTGTCTGCAGGAAGTTACAGCTCTACCTCTGCCATGTTAATCTGTATTTTATGTGACTCTCAGAACACGCCTTGGCCTCAAGTAGGCATTGCGATACCTCATATTCATCATCATATAGCAGCAGCGGTGCTGAGAGAACACGCTCGAGATCAAATATTAGTCACAAATTATTGGTCTCTTTTTAAATAATAAAAGTATAGCGCAATTATTAATTATTATACATAATATTTTTAACCAAAGCAAATATGTTAAAAATGATGCATCGTGACTTTTTGATGCATTACATCGTTTACTTTTATACCGATGCAGCAATGCGAATCGCTGAATCGACCCTTTTTTATTCTGATTGCCAAAAGAAATGGTGCCATCTTTGTTTTTATTTCTTTTTGCTGTTCCTAACAACCACTTTCGGTATGACAAGTTCTTCAGAATCAGATTAGTTTGTAAAGCAGACGTCGTCACGCTTCAAAGCTCAACGCTCATCACCTATATCTATCACTAAATATGTCATAGAGCTCGCGGACCGAATGAGAAAACAAAGACAGTTCCCACAGGGACATGGTTATTTATTAAGTTCTGAGATTATTAAGTGCAACAAGACCTTCCCAGTTGAACTTCCTCAGAAGATTTAAAAGTCAAGCAAACACTTCCAGACTCTGGAACGTGTCAGGTGTCACTGTGGATTAACAGAATTAAAACACAATTCTGGGAAATGTTCATTGAGCCTGTAATGTTTGGCTGTTTGGCAGAATTCAACATGGCTACACTACGTTTTCTGAAGTTTTCTGAAGTTTATTATCATAAATTATCATCAGGAAGTTTAATACCGATCCGCTAGAGACCAGGTCACAATGCGTCATAAATATTGGGACACCTGACTTTTCCAGCCATATGTGGTTCTTCTCCAAATAGTTCAATTGTGAAGGGCATCTTTGGATGTGGCATGAAATTTTTATTTGAACTTGGAGACCCAAACCTGTGCACAAAGCCAGCTTTATTAAGATTGGCTTAACATGGGTTGGAAGAAGTGGAAGTGGATCTCCTGCTATAGAGCTCCAACTCTACTCTACCTCAAGAAGCACTAGATACAAGGTCTTGCCTGATTCCTTATGGTGCCACAATAACGTTCTAGTCAATTGGAAATCATTTGCTGAAGATTTCCTCTACATGGGCAGCCTGAAGATACTTGTAGATGGTTCCACCTACTGTAGAACCCATGATTATAGCATTGGACTGTAATTATTCTGAACAGTTTTTCACTTCAGCATTAGAACAGAACAGCTGATATCACAGCAGCAATGTGATATCAGGCCTATTGTAATGCATTACTAGGTGGATGTCCTGCATCATTAATAAACAAGCTACAGTTTGTCCAGAATGCAGCAGCCAGAGTTCTCACAAGGAGAAAATATCACCATATAACCCCGATCTTATCGTCCCTACACTGGCTTCCTGTTAAGTCTTGAATCGACTTCAAACTACTGCTACTTACCTACAAAACACTAAATGGTTTATCTCCATGTATCTCCCCAGTCTTCTAACACGCTACAATCCGTCACGCTCCTTGAGATCTCAAAACTCCAGACTTCTAGTAGTTCCACTAAAGGTGGTAAAACATTCTCACATTTAGCTCCTAAACTCTGGAATAGTCTTCCTGACAGTGTTCGGGGCTCAGACACACTCTCCCAGTTTAAGTGCAGATTAAAAACGTATCATTTTAGCGAGTTCTACACATAACACACATCACATCATAACCTTGTGCTCCAGAACATCTGATCACATGCACATTATTCAACTTGTGCTGTTAATATCATGAACAGCAGCTACGCTAATTTCTCTTCACTGCTTCTCTTTCTCTCCCCATCCCGAGGCATCCTGAGGTTGCTCCAGCCCCAGTCACGTCCCACATCATGAAGTTTATGGACCTCTGTGCAGCTGGGGATGTTTCTCATCAACGCCCTGGGGTTCCATGAAATTGCAGAGTAAGAACAGGAACTCTGAGGATTTGAATTTGGACTGTAGTTAATGTCAGCAGTCTGCTACACTGACTCAGGACTACAATGTGCTTCTGATCATCATCACTGCACCCCCCAACATTGTTTATCTGTAATAAATGGACATTCGGTGCAACCCAGATGAGGATGGGTTCCCTCTTGAGTCTGGTTCCTCTCAAGGTTTCTTCCTAATGCCATCTTGGGGAGTTTTTCCTTCACCACAGTCGCCACCGGTTTGTTCATCAGAGACAAAATGACACGTATAAAGAACATATTCATTTTTTACCACGTTATCTGTGTAAAGCTGCTTTAAGACAATGTTCATTGTTAAAAGGGCAAATGAATTGAACTGAATTGATGCCGAGCCCAAAAACATCCCGAACCATCTAGACGTACCAGCGCTATTTGGATTCCACTTTTCATTTTCCAGTTTTGACAATTCCAGTTTGGACATTGGACCTCTTTGAGTGTTTAAAGGCTCTGGCATGGAGAAGCTGGTGTTGGATCGATGATGATCTTAGATGTTGAGCTATTTTATGAGTTTCTCAGTGTCTCCTGGTTTCACAACTTCAACTGACAGTATAAGACTGTAGAAAGAACATCACTCACTCACACACACTCCAGTGCTCATGTTAGTTTTCACTCTCCAGTGTTCTGTATTATTTAAAGACTATAATTAC
Source organism: Silurus lanzhouensis (assembly GCA_039877035.1). NCBI lineage: Eukaryota > Metazoa > Chordata > Actinopteri > Siluriformes > Siluridae > Silurus > Silurus lanzhouensis. The sequence goes on from JBCEWE010000181.1 coordinate 326,330, forward strand.
CCTCTTGATGTCACCCAAATGAGGATGGTTTCCCCTTTTGAGTCTGGTTCCTCTCAAGGTTTCTTTCTCGTAACATCTAAGGGAGTTTTTCCTTCACCACAGTTGCCCCCAGACTTAATCATCAGGGATAAATACACATCATTCACCTTCATTTTTAAATTCTGTAAACCTGCTTCGATACAATGTCCATTGTGAAAAGCGCAATGGAAATAAACTTAACTTGAACAATATATAATGAATGAATTTCCAGTTTGGAAGGATGAGGAGGGACTCCACTTTTGAGTCTGGTTCCTCTTCCAGACTTCGAGACTTCCAAGGTTTCTTCCTAATTTTGTCTCTAGCACAAAGATAGAGGCACCCAATTGTATAGAGAGACCTGTTTTTTTCCATGGGTTCGGAATAGTCTTGATTGGGTGGAATAGTCTTGATTGACCTGCCGTAGCTTCCACTTAATGTCTGAATAGTTTATTTTATTTACAAAAATAAGGCAGCATGTCAGGGTAGGAAAAGAAGAACATGAAGAGATGCTCAATCATGTATAGTTCCTAAAGTATAAAATTCTGGTGGTGATGTCATGACCTGGGCTTCTTCCATTTGTTCAGATCTTTGCACAGAGCCATCATTTAGTTTAGCACCTGAATGTACTGAATAAGCAGGTTCCTATCAATTCATAATTTTTTTTCAATGGAAATGAGACAACTGGATTCCTTATTATGTCTGGTGCTATCAAAACGTTTCTGTTCACAAGAAAGTACTTTATAAATTTAGATGCATTTCCACACTGTCACCTTCAAAAAAGTCCCCTTGCACAACAGTACGGTGCTCTCAGCCTTCTTCTGGAATGTATCCCGGAAAACTTCTTTCCGAAGCGTGTCAAGCTCCTTTTGCAAATCACGCTGGATCTCCACAATGGTATGGCAACATTTGAGCTGGATCTTCATCTTCGGGGAAAGGGCAACGTCCACAAATCTGGGCGAGTAGCGTGGGTGCAGAAGTGAGATCATGTGGATTGTTCTCCGACGATCATCATGCACTAGTTCCTGAAGGGTTTTGACGTTTTCGGGGGTTGAGCTCGTTAAAGGTCTTCCTCTCTCCTCATCTTCCAGTGATGTCCTACAGCTCTTGGAGTGCACGTGCCGCTCAAAACACCTCTAACGACTCATTGCAGCACCGCCGTATGTCAAAAGTACATCACCTCAAATGTCTCTGTGGCAGATTTGCGCAGAATTTCACGTTTGCTATTTGTTCTAACCCGCTGTCCGTGATGAAATCGCAGATGTGGTAAGACACGTGGTCAGAATAGCACCAGTTACACCATCAGTATTGAAACTTTTTGATAAACCTCGTATATTGTTAGCTAAGAGTTTCTATGACAGTTTGAGTGACAGCTGACATTGCGGGCAGTGGTAGCTCAGTGATTGAGATGTTGGATCTCTAATCAGAAGGTTATGAGTTCAAATTCCAGCAATAACAAGCTGCACCTGTTGGGCGCTTGAGCAAAACCGTAACTACTGAGTGTATGAATGAGGAAATATTGTAATCGGTCTGGATAATAAAGTCAGTCGAATGCTGTAAATATAAAAAACTGTAAAAAGTTTAGTTGCTAATAAGGGTGTTAGTAAAGTCAGGTACTGATGTAGGTGAGGTGAGGAGGCCTGAGGTGCAATCAAAGAGAAACATTCATCCCAAAGGTGATCAATAGAGTTTATTGCAGGAGATCTGCCACATCTTCCAACCCATGGAAAGCAGATCTTCATGGATTTGAGGAAGAAGCTTACATAGGTGTCCTAATATTATCATAGAAAAGTGAAAAAACTGCAGAATAAAAGTTCTGACACAAAGCAGGACGTCTGATCATGTATGAATCCAATAACAGCGTGTTTTATCTATAATTTCATAGATAAGATCAAGGTGGTAGAAACTTTAAGGCCATGAGGTTGTATCCACTTTGAGACTAAACTCTGTCACACTCACCCACCAGCTGACGGAGTCTGATTATTCCCACGTTACTGCATTACCCACCCGGAGCCTCGTATCGTTTTCCCTAATTGATGCGAGTGTAAAACGCTGGCCATCTGCCTGGTGAGGTTCAGTCCTGAAAATGACGAAGGTTTAGATTTAATGGATGTAATGGCACAGTCACGTTCAGAGCGTCAACAAAACGAGCTGAGATTCTTCATACAACAAATCCATGTTCTCACTTACGTTTTTACCTTCAAACCATAAAAAACCCACAAACATCCTGAAATGTCAAAGTGCTGATCCTGGAGACTCCTTCCATCAAATTCCTTTATTCAAAAGAATATATGCAGAGATCATCTGATGTGACAGAGCTGTTACTATAGAAACCCTATTCTTTCTTCTTTCCTTTCTTCCTTCCATTTTTCTTTATTTCTTTTTCTTTCATTCTTCTTGTCTTTCCTCTTCCTTTCTTCCTTTTTGTCTTCCATCCTTCTTTCATACCTTCCTTTTCTTCTTCTTGTCCTTCCCTTTCCTTCCTTCTTCTTGTATTTCATCATTATTAATTAATTCTTCCTTCCCTTCTATCTTTCTTTCTTCCTTTCTTTTTGTCTTCCGCCCTTCCTTCTTCTTGTCTTTCTCCTTCCTTCCTTCTTTCCTTTTTTCCTTCCTTGTTGTCTTCTGTCCTACCTTCATTCTTTCCATTTCCTTCCTTCTTCTTGTCTTTCTTCTTTATTCATTCTTCCTTCATTCCTTCCCTGCTTCCTTCCTTCCTTTTGTCTTCCGTCCCTCCTTCATTCCTACCCTTCCTTTTTTTTGTCTTTCTTCTTCCTTCCTTCCTTCCTTCCTTCCTTGTTATCTTCTGTCCCACCTTCATTCTTTCCATTTCCTTCCTTCTTCTTGTCGTTCTTCTTCATTCATTCTTCCTTCCTTCCTTTTGACTTCTATCCTCCCCCCCCCCCCCAATTTGCCATGTTCTCTTCCTGAATGTAGTAAAGTGCTGACACTGGAGTAAAATCGTCTCCGTTATTGAAAACTGGGAATGATCTGTTACTGACCAATCAGAACGCAGGATTCAGGGGAGCTGTGGTGTAAATAAATAACATCTGTGTAGAATTAATATGTGATCAGTGAGTGTTGTGTTCTGAAGGTCTGGATGATGTTCGACTGGACTGTAGAGCAGCAGCTGCTCCTGATAATATTTGCACTTATTAAATAAACCGGAAAATCAAACCAGCATCAAATGATTCGCTGAGACACTGGAACATGCAGAACCACACGATGTTCTTCAGCCTTGTCTCATCAGGAGCCACTTGAAACCTTCTACACGACGTCTCAGAGAGTCGATGCCCTCCAGTGGATCGGGAACGGAAGCGCATCCATCCGGGATGGAGAGAAAACTCTGCTCATCACTCAGAGGAAGGATAAGAAGAAGACTACGGAACAGGTGGGAATTCCGAGTTGCTCAAGAGATAAGAGATGATAGAAAACTGATGGAGTGAATATAAAAAAGACAGGATTTGATTCACAGCCTCTTACACGCACTCCTTTATTCTCCTTCCCTCCATCCAATCTGCCATTATTTACACCATAACTAATTACAATATAAACTGTTTACTAATATTGTATAATGCCATGCAGAGGAAGTAGAACACAACAGGGGAGAGAGAGAGAGAGAGAGAGAGAGAGAGAGAGAGAGAGAGAGAGAGAGAGAGAGAGAGGAAATATATCTTTATTAATTTGTCATTTCCCACAGATGATGCAACGAAAGTGACTCTTATCACACACTCTTTTACTCTGTCTATCTCCCTATCACTCTCCCTCTCTATCTGTCTCTCTGTCCGTCTTTCTCTCGTTCTCTTTCCCTCTTATTTGTCTTTCATCCTGTATCCTTCTCTCCATCTGTCTTTCTCCCTCTCTCTATGTGTCAGGGTGCGAGCGAAACAGAAGGCGGAAGCCGGAGTACAGCTCGCTTGGGCTTTAATGCACGTGTGAGGGAGAGAGAGAGATACGAGCATACACACACACACAGACGCGCATACGCGCACACACACACAAGCACACGGCAGTCCTACGGTTGAGAGAGATAGTCTGAGTAGCGCATTGGGAGAAGCGTAGCTGACCCGAGATGCACAGGGAGGGGAAGCGCAGCCGGTACGGGATTCTGGAGTCCGGATGAAACGGATGGAAGAAGTCCTGCATGAAAACCGGAACGCCAAAACATGTAGTACGGAAAGTCAAACATAAACAATAACGAACGGGGCGTGAATGTGAGTGAGGAGTTTATGTAGGAGTGGAGTGATGAGCTTCAGGTGTGCCTTGTTAAACCTGGAGCTTCAGAGAGAGTGGAGGCATGAGTGATGAGCTCCAGGTGTGCGTGGTTAAACCTGGAGCTCTATGGAGAGTGGAGGCATAAAGAGCTACCAAAGGGGGCGTGGCAGGTGGTTCCCTGACACTATGTTCTCTGTCTCTTTTTGTCCCTCTTTTTCTCGTGCGCACTTTGTCTTTCTTTCTGTTTCTCACTCAGTTGTTTTTGTTCTCTCTCTCTCTCTCTCTCTCTCTCTCTCTCTCTCTTTCTCTCTCTCTCTCTCTCTCTCTCTCTCTCTTTCTCTCACAATGTCCAACAATTCCAATTGTTTGTTTATCAATAAATCCCATCGTATTTTGCACTCATTTACAGTCACGTGTGAAGTCACAGTGACGTCAGTGGAATTTTCACTGCAGGTCTGATTTACGTTTCTTTCTCAGTTTCTTTTTTGGAGACGGAGAAAAGCAGCTTGTCGTGTTACTAAGCAACCGGTGTGATGTGAGGAACGTTCCACCTTTAGATCTGATAGTTACTGACACTGGAGACGTTACAGAAAACTTCAGCATGACAACCATAACTCTAAACAAGCCGAGTTTCGCTGGAGAACCATCAGCTCCTGACCAATCAGGATCCAGGACACAATTTGGCTGTGTGATTAGAACATCTGCTCCTACGTTCTTCCTCTCAGGATCGTATACATGTTCCACTTCATCCTCAGCACCTACACGTTCTCCCGCGACTTTACTTCCTGGAACGGCTCATAACTGCAGTGGCTCCCAGAAAAAAAAGAAAACCGAAGTCACGGTTCTCTGTAGATTCACCAACAACAAACAAGTTTACATTATTCATATTTTTTTTTAAATAAATCCTGAAACTTCAGAAGGATTTTTTCACTTCTTAATGATTTTTTAAACCAATAAACAAAAGTCAATAATTTCAACCTTTTTTTTTTGTCTGAAGGCTATTTTTTTATTTGACAGAAAATTTTTATTTAATGAATAATATAAAATAATAATAATTGTATAATTAATCACATTATTTATTAATATACAACTTTATATATATATATTCACTCGCAATCAGAAATATTTAACCCCCTCACCTCAATAGACAATACAGTGATGATGATGAAAGATAATGAAAATAAATGGTAAAAAAAAAACTTGTGAAATAACAAACAATATTTATTGATACATATTTGAGTTCTTTTGACAACAGAAGTTGACTTTACTTTGAAGTTGAAATGAAAATTGTAAGTCTTGTAACACATGAGCATGTGCAGTATTATTCAACCCCCAGCTTCAGTACCTCGTGGCGCGCCCTTTAGCTTTTATAACTTCTAACAAGCGTTTTCGATAAGTGCTGACAAGCTTCTTCCACCTCTCGATTGGAATCTTTGCCCATTTTTCACGTGCAAAAGCCTCAGTGATGTTTGACGGCTTCCGTGCTGCAACTGCCTTCGTCAAATCCCACCAAAGATTTTCAATTGGATTTATATCTGGTGACTGAGAAGGCCAATCCAGGACACTCCAGCATCTTTTCCCCAACCAAGCTTTGGTTGATTTGGAGGTGTGCTTGGGATCATTGTCTTGCTGGAAGATCCAATAATCACCAAGGTTTAATTTGTCAACAGAAGGCATCACGTTCTTCTTCAAAATGACCTGGTATTTCTGGGAATCCATGATGCCAGGTACACAATCAAGATTGCCAGTTCCTGCCGCAGAAAAACAACCCCACATCATTATTGACCCACCTCCGTGCTTGACCGTGGGGATGGTATTCTTCTGGTCATAAGCCTGACCTTTTGCACGCCAGACATACCGCTGGTCCATATGTCCAAAAAGTTCCAGTTTGGTTTCATCAGTCCATAGAACTGTCTCCCAGAACTCTGTACTTTTATCCAAATTCCTCCTGGCATATTCTAGTCAACTCCTGATGTTCCTTGAGGTCAAGAGTGGAGTGTGTCTTGGGGCCCTGCCATGAAGTCCTTGATTATTAAGTGCATGTCTTATAGTTGCCACTAAAGCACTTGTACCAGCCTTCATCATGTCATCCTGTAGCTGTTTTGCAGTCACACGGGGGTTTTTTCTTAGCTGTCCTGACTAAGTTGCTAAGGGCCCTTGATGAAATTGTGAGCTTTCTTCCACGGCCAGGCAGGTTTGCAGCTGTTCCATAGGTTTTAAACTTCCTTATAATGCACCCAATGGTGTCTCTTGGAATGTTAAATCTTTTGGAAAATCTTCTTATACTCAAGGCCCTTCAGATGTGATGAAAAAATCTCCTCTCTCAGCTTTTGTGGAAGCTCCTTTTTCTTTCCCATGATTGCAACTCACCTTAAACACCTTTATGGTCGGGGTTTATATATGCATCACAGAAGCAAATGAAGGATCCTTATAGAGTTCCCAAAGGCTTAATGATGTTTCAGCTCCACTTCAGGCCATAAAAACTGTCAGAAAGCTTTAGAAACAACAATATTATATAGGGGTTGAATAACTGTGACATGGCGATTTTAACAAAATATACTGTTACACAAAAAAACTACATCATACACTTTCTGTGTTGATTTTATGTATCGCTAAACTCATTAAGAAGCCATTCAAAGCAGAATCCTGCACTTTAAAAAGATTTTTATTTATAAATCCTTAAAACTCTTTAGGGGTTAAAGAGCTGCTATTTTGCAAGTTCTCCCACTTAGAAATCATGGAGGGTCTGAAATTGTCATCGTAGGTGCATGTCCACTGTGAGAGACATAATCTAAAAAAAAAAATCCAGAAATCACAATGTATGATTTTTAAACTATTTATTTGTATGATACAGCTGCAAATAAGTATTTGAACACCTGAGAAAGTCAATGTTAATATTTGGTACAGGAGCCTTTGTTTGCAATTACAGAGGTCAAACGTTTCCTGTAGTTTTTCACCAGGTTTGCACACACTGCAGGAGGGATTTTGGCCCACTCCTCCACACAGATCTTCTCTAGATCAGTCAGGTTTCAGGCCTGTCGCTGAGAAACACGGAGTTTGAGCTCCCTCCAAAGATTCTCTATTGGGTTTAGGTCTGGAGACTGGCTAGGCCACGCCAGAACCTTGATATGCTTCTTACAGAGCCACTCCTTGGTTATCCTGGCTGTGTGCTTCGGGTCATTGTCATGTTGGAAGACCCAGCCTCGACCCATCTTCAATGCTCTAACTGAGGGAAGGAGGTTGTTCCCCAAAATCTCGCAATACATGGCCCTGGTCATCCTCTCCTTAATACAGTGCAGTCGCCCTGTCCCATGTGCAGAAAAACACCCCCGAAGCATGATGCTACCACCCCCATGCTTCACAGTAGGGATGGTGTTCTTGGGATTGTACTCATCATTCTTCTTCCTCCAAACACGTTTAGTGGAATTATGACCCAAAAGTTCTATTTTGGTCTCATCTGACCACATGACTTTCTCCCATGACTCCTCTGGATCATCCAAATGGTCATTAGCAAACTTAAGACATGCCTGGACATGTGCTGGTTTAAGCAGGGGAACCTTTAGATTAGATTAGATTAGATTAGATTCAACTTTATTGTCATTACACATGTACAAGTACAATGCAACGAAATGCAGTTTGGGTCTAACCAGAGTGCAATAACAGAGTGCAATAATTCCGTGCCATGCATGATTTCAAACCATGACGTCGTAGTGTATTACCAACAGTAACCTTGGAAACGGTGGTCCCAGCTCTTTTCAGGTCATTGACCAGCTCCTCCCGTGTAGTTCTGGGCTGATTTCTCACCTTCCTTAGGATCATTGAGACCCCACGAGGTGAGATCTTGCATGGAGCCCCAGTCTGAGGGAGATTGACAGTCACGTTTAGCTTCTTCCATTTTCTAATGATTGCTCCAACAGTGGACTTTTTTCACCAAGCTGCTTGGCAATTTCCCCGTAGCCCTTTCCAGCCTTGTGGAGGTGTACAATTTTGTCTCTAGTGTCTTTGGACAGCTCTTTGGTCTTGGCCATGTTAGTAGTTGGATTCTTACTGATTGTATGGGGTGGACAGGTGTCTTTATGCAGCTAACAACCTCAAACAGGTGCATCTAATTTAGGATAATAAATGTAGTGGAGGTGGACATTTTAAAGGCAGACTAACAGGTCTTTGAGGGTCAGAATTCCAGCTGATAGACAGGTGTTCAAATACTTATTTGCAGCTGTATCATACTAATAAATAGTTTAAAAATCATATATTGTGATTTCTGGATTTTTTTTTTAGATTATGTCTCTCACAGTGGACATGCACCTACGATGACAATTTCAGACCCATACATGATTTCTAAGTGGGAGAACTTGCAAAATAGCAGCGTGTTCAAATACTTATTTTCCTCACTGTATATATATAAATTCTAAAATAAATAAATATTAAATATATTAAAATA
>JBCEWE010000181.1:337500-347500 GCA_039877035.1 Silurus lanzhouensis
TGTCATGCTGGAACAGGTTTGGGTATCCTAGAAGAACCACATATGGATGGAAAAGTCAGGTGTCCTAATCCTTTTGTCCATAACAAGTGTGTGCATGAAACTATTTTTAGATGTGAAATTGAAGGAACGTCACTGCTTTCACATTTTTAAGGGTTCTTTGAATAATACATTTTTATAGGCACCCTTTCTAGTAGGGTTTTTACAGGTTCCACTAGAGGAACACTAAGATACCCCTGAAAGTATCCAGATTCAGTGGATCATTCTTCGAGAACCTCTGGATATTTTCCACCTAATTGTTTCATGGGGCTTGCCACTGGTGATGATGCATCTTTTGAACCTTGTCTTTGAGGTTCATACCTCCCGAGGAGCATCGTTAAGGTGCATAATTCCACCTTAAAGCTGTTGATGGAAGTATTTCCATAATTTGTATCTTGAGGGCATAACAAGAAAGCTATACAGTCTCTTTCTCCAGACAGTGTTCATGTACGGTACGGATAGAAGGAAAAAATATATAGATCAAACCTGAGTATGTTGCTAAAGGGAATAATTGAGGTGAAAGAGAAAGAGAGGGAGATGGAGGGAATAGAGGATTATGTATAAATAACAGAGCTTTAGCAGGGTGCTGGGAGCAGATGTGATAGACAGTCTGTGCTTAAGGAGTTCAAACAACAGATGAATGGATTTCAGATTAAGTCAGATTATACAGAAAGAGAGAGAGAGAGAGAGAGAGAGAGAGAGAGAGAGAGAGAGAGAGAGAATAATTAAAAATGTTCAATATTCACCCACTCAGGCAAGAAGAACATCTCATGAAAGCTCTGCTGAGCAAAAATTATGGTGATCAGGGTAAATCAGAGGTCGATGTCAGATTGTACCAAGAGAACTACATCATCTGCAAATATCAGGGATGTTGCCTTAAATCCACCTCACCCCCACAACCTTGTCTGCATCATAATGTTCTACCCTGGTATGACCAGACTGCGCAATGTAATGCATCGTCCTCCAGTATATTTAACCAACAAGTGTTAAAGTATACGAGGTGGAATCAAAACGCTTCGAGACTAGTTTTGTAATACGGCAACAGATGGCAGCACAAGGCTGAACGCACAGTCACAGGGAGCGGCGAACTTCGTAAGTCAGTGTGCCAAAAGACATCATGTGTAGATCGGGATCTAATCCAAAAGCTCTGCTGCCACCTCTGCTGCCACCACTCAGGGTCAGAATTAGGAGGCAATCTCGCCAATAATGTTACTCCAATTCTCTCCTTCCAATACCACTGTCTTGAGCAGTAAAGCACTTTGGTGTTAGAATAGCCTCTTGAGCACCTGCTCCACTTTTTTGTTAAAGTTGCTAAAGGTCTTCCAAACTCCAATTTTCTGCCTATGCACAAAGAGTGAGGATGGGTTGGGTCCCCCAGATGGAGTTGAGGTTCCCTCTTGAGTCTGGTTCCTCTCAAGGTTTCTTCCTTATGCATCTCGCTGAGTTTTTCCTTTACCACAGTCTCCACCGGCTTGTTCATCAGGGACAAACTTACGCTTATAAAGAACATCTTCATTTTTATCACCGCATTATCTGTGTAAAGCTGCTCTGAGACGATTTTCAATTATTAAAAGCGCAATACGAATAAAAATTAACTGAATTACGTTTCTGAGACTTTAGGCAATCATTTTGTAAATTGGGAATAACTGCAAATACAACCTCTTTAGATTGAGTTTGTGAGTATTCTCAGCCCGAAGCATATCTCCTGTAGGAACTCCACATTCCACATTCCCAAAACGTCTAGTTCATGTTTAACTGTCTGTCACTGTTTCCTTTCATCATGCAGCTAATAAAATCCACAAGATTCATCCACATTTTGATTTAAACCCAACTACGTTACTTGGACCTGCTCCAATGTTTGAGTCTCAGTACTGTGGTCATCATGCCCAAGGTATATTTTCTTATCCTACCTATCACATCTGTTCAACAAAGGTAGCCCTCCTTGGAAGATTAAGCTCCTTGTGACGTAGCCCTGAGATTCACAACATTTTTTTGCTATAACAAAGGCTTGATCCTTGAAAGGGGATTAAAATGAACTGGGTCTATACATGTTGGGTTTACCCCACATTCAATGCTGCTTATTGCTCACAATTCCCGGAAAATAAACTCACTACACTGTAAAGTTAACATGTTAACTGTTGCCTGAACCACCACATTCCCACCTAAATCACTTCCAAACCAGGACCACCCAAAACTCGCAGGTTTTTATCATGGAAAGGAAATAACGCAATATTCCAGGTGAATAATGTTGGAAGCGCGAGGCCTAGTCATTCAGAGTGCATGTTGTTAAAGGAAAGGGTTTTAATGGATTAGAACTCTATCCTGCCGCAAAGCTCTCACCAAACAATCAACTACAGGAAACGATAATCCTATCGCGCACACACACACACACACACACACACACACACACACACACACACACACACACGTTATAACATACCGTATAATATTAGATATAAACCCACGTTACACTAAAGCACCCCTGTATGGATCCATTCGTAAAAGTAATAAAATACAGTAATCCCCCGTTTTACCGCGGTTGGAATCTGGTTTATCGTGAAATTTCATTTGCCACATAAATAATTAGTTTAACTTATAGGGAATTTTATATTGAAATAATAAAATGTATTCATAAAAATATAATTATGAATTATTAAATGAAGTAAAAATGTTAATACAGTACAGTGCTGTATACATAAAATAGCATTTCTGTGGTGGCGTCCGTTTATTGAGGGTTTCGTTTATCGCCGGCGTTTTCGGAATGTAACCACCGCGATAAACGAGGAATTACAAGTTACTGTTACTTCAATATCATTTTACTTAATTGCAGTTATTGGTCCAAAAATTAACTTAAGTAAATTTAACTCACTTATAATTTACTCAGAATAAAATGTACTGAGTTTTTATTTACAGCATAATCATATTAGACTGTATATTCACTTTTTGTAAGAAAATAAGTCGTTCTATGTGAAATCAGACATTAAACACCCCCATATAATCTCGTCAACAGTTGAGAAAGATTCAATATTTGACTTGTTACAGGTTTAATCCCTGTTATTTAAAAGAGGAATTTATCAAGTGCTTTCTTCTCATGTACTTATTTTCTATTTTTTATCGTATTGTCTGTCTTGGATTTCTTCCGAAAGCTTGACCAACATGTTTCTGCTTCAAAGCATGAAATAATTCTGTATTCCAAACTAAGAACACAGCTGGAGAAAAATGAAAGTTATTATGAAACTGTCATGAACCTTTTATAGGAATTGATGGTGGTGGGGATCCTTTTAGTGACTTGGTTCCTAAAATCTTTTTTTTTTTTTTTGTCATTTACAATATCTCACAAAAGTGAGTGCACCCGTCACATTTCAGCAACCATTTTAGTGTCTTCTCAATAGACAAAACTAAAGAAATAAAACTTAAATATATTTACAGTAGTCACTGTGCAGTTTGTGTAGCAGTACTGATTTACTGTCCTCTAAAAATAACATACAGACATTATTGTCTAAATAACTGCAACAAAAGTAAGTACACCCTCAGTGATAACAGCTGTATGTGGTGTAAACATGTAAAGTCACATGTTCTATTCATCATGTTCATGTTTTTATCTGCTTGTCAGAACCATATACATTTGTGTATCTTCTATTAGAGCAGTTACAATTTGGTGCTTTGAGTTCAATTCTCTCACACTGACCACTGGATGTTCTACATGCACCTCATGGTAAAGAGTCTCTGAGGAATTGAGAATTAGAATTGTTGCTCTCCACAAAGATGCCGAGGCTGTAAGAAGATCAGTATCACCCTGAAACTGAGTTACTGTACAGTGTTCAGGGTCATACAGAGGTTTTCAGAGATGGGTTCCACTCGGAACAGACCTCACAAGGGTCCATCAAAGAAGTCGAGTCCTCGTTGCTGTGCATCAGGTGCAGAAGCTGCTTCAGAAAACGGACGCATGAGTGCTGCAGTGTTGCTTTAGAAGTTGCAGAAGCAGAAGGTTCACGTGTCAGTGCTCTTGCCTTATGCCACACACCGCAACAAGTCGGTTTGCAGGCCGTCGTCCCAGAAGAAACCTCTTCTGAAGCTGCTCACAAGAAAGACCTCAAACAGTTTGCTGGAGAACAACCTGCTCAAGAGCATGAATTACTGGAACCATGTCCTGTGTTCTGATGAAAATATAAACTGGTAACACTTTATTTTAGGGATCTGAAATTAGCCAGTAATAAATGACTAATAACTGCTTTTAATGTTAATAGATGTGTATGCTATTAAAACAACTATTTGTAAGGCATTTATTATTATTATTATTATATTATTATTATTATTATTATTATTATTATTATTGGTTATTCTCGAATTTTTTGTCTTTCTGTCTTAACTATGACCTTGTTTGCTAGGACGTGATTAAAAAAAAAGAACGACTGAGACTAGAAGAGTGGAGAGGTTACCCCACTCATTCTGTTTCCAGGACATAACCTGCAGAGATTTTGCAATGTTTTGCTCGTGTGCATTCAGTAAAAAAATCGCTCTTTGAGTGGACTCGTTCTTCTGAGTCAAATTAAAGACTCGTTCATCACTTTTGGGGCTGTGACGATAATGGCATATAATAACAGATGCAATCATGCATCATAAATGACATTTCATTTAACTAAAAAAACAAAAACAGATGCACTGGAGAATCCTGGTGTTTAGGAACGCATGTTTTTCCAACTCTGTGTATGTAGAGTGATTCATGCTGTGAGAAATCCTTACGTAAACTTTACTCTGCCATAAAGTGGACCTTGTGGTCATTGCAGACATGCGTGATTGGTCAGATCCCACTCGTATGAGCTTTTTTGCTTTATAAAACCGGTCACATCGACATGCCAAGCTTCAGATAGACAGAGATCCAGACCAGCCAAAGTGCACGTTTAAGACACTCATGCTTTTGGCAGCATTGCGGTAACTGAATCAGATTGATGCGACAGCTTTAAACGATGCTGCGCTGCATCGTAGAACATCAGAAAATCAATGGAGACGGGTGTATAGGGCATTCCAACGCTTTGCTTTTAAATGGGCCCCAGTAAATCTCTTCGATGTACCTGAGCATGTTTTGGCATGATGCTGGTGTGTTTCTGAGAGGCTTCTGCCAGAACCCTGCTGGCATCTGCATTAACTCTCAGTTCTCTGGATTAGACAGCAGCAGGAGATCTGCATTAGCCAATTGTTGCTACATTCCTGCATTAATGCAGCTCTTATCCTGCACATTTTTGCACATTTTGCCTTCTAATAGATTTGTTAATTTTTTTGTTCTGCACCATTCAGACAAATAGGCGTTACTTTGTAAGAGATATATATCAACTATTAAAAGGAACATTACAACGAATTTTTTATATTTATTGCTATTGAAATCCATACCTACTTATGTATGTGGTTGGTGGGTGACTTTACCAAATAATTAGGCTACGTTAATAACTGGAGGCTATTGGAATATATATTCATTAATAAATATAAACATCAAATTACATAAATTATATGTAATAAAAATAATAAATATAATATATAGCGCTCTTCGTGCTGCGTGCAGTCTCACGAGTGAAAACAAACAGCACGTGGTGTCAGTGATTCGCCTGGAAGCCGGAAAAACTGTATGGCCTTTTGCTGATAGCTGATAGCTAACGCTAGCCATGCTAGCATCCATTATTATACCTGTAACATTAAAAGTCCCAGTTTCACTTGAACACATCTCAACACGTATTGAGCCATTTATTTGGTCCACTCAGGCCATGTTGTGGTCTATTATTATGGTTGTTTTGGTTCTTTGTGGTCATTTTGTTCATATCCAGTGGTACAATATTAGATTCTTGTTTGGTGGCCACATAGATGCTCGTTTTTTAATTATAAACCGAATGACAAGGTTTGTTTATGTCGCCGACCCCCACCGGGTCCTTACATTAATCTGTTGATATTCTGCCCTGAGATCCACATTCTCCTGTGCCTGCTTGCCCTCTGCGGTGTGTATCCACACTCCGGGCTTAGGACCGAGATTCCCCTGGCTTCTGCTTAAAGAGAGCTGAAGATAATTTTTGTTCTGTGTGGAAGGATTAGATATCTAAGCGATTTCCAGGGGCCGCGAGCACTGACAGATGTGCATGCCAGCAATACTGGATATTCATAACACAAGTCAAGAAAAGAAGATTTGATCCTCTGATGTCTTCTGTTTCCTTTCTGTTTCTTTGTAACGCCGAGCAGATGTACTGAACGATTCGAATGCTAGTTTGGATCACGGCCCTGATCTGACATGCCGTCGCTTGTAGATGAAATCTGGACAATAAGACGCGAGTAAGTGATATTTGCACATACATTTGGAAATTTGGCTAAGTGTTTTAATATCAGTGTATGCAACAATAATTAAAATCCTTCTAAGCTCTACCTCAGGCTGAAGGACTCTGAGTTTAAAGTAAACTTGCTGTAGCACTTCAGCAGAGAGGGTTAAGGGTTAAGGGCCTTACTCAGGGGCCCAAAGGTTACAGCTTGGTGGTACTGGCTGTTAAGGTTGAAGGACTTTCTGATCATTAAACTCAAGCTGTTACTACCACTACTTGCTATTCCTTGGTCCATTCCTTCATCTGTCTTTTTTTTTTTTTTTTTACCTTTTCTACTGGTCTGTTTTACCATTGTTCCATCCATCCATCCATCCATCCATTCATCCATCCATCCATCCATTATTTGCTGACTATTAATTGGTCCATGCAGTCCATCTCTTCTTTTTTTCTTCTTTCCTTTCTTTTTTGTCCATCCATCTGCCTTTTACTTTCTTCCTTTTTTCTTTTTCTTTCTTTCTTTCTTTCTTTCTTTCTTTCTTTCTTTCTTTCTTTCTTTCTTTCTTTCTTTCTTTCTTTATAAAGCACTTTATTAGTTGGTGTTACATCCAGGTGGAAACTGTAACTCATTGCTTTGTGATGCAGAAGAGCTCAAGTGCTCAAGATCTGAATATCAGATCTGAGATCTGCATTTCATCAGGACTGACCGAGGGCCAAAACAAGAGAAACAACTAATGACTCCCACTGCATGCTTCTGCAAGGCTCATGCACATTAAACCCACGATGGAGCCAGCTGTGTTGTGAACATGATGTCACTCTTGTTTGTGAGGCGTGTAGGACGGAGCAGGACCTTGTGGATGTCCTTTTCTGCTGATCTTCACCATGCAGAAATTTGTAGTGATTCTGAGTTAATTACACACATTGTGTTTTACTATAATCAAGTGTGTTCAGAGTGTCACAGACACAGGAAACAACGTAAAAAGTGCAATCAGAAGGCCATGGAGAACTTTAGCATCCCGCCTGTTTGGCCTGGAGTCCAGCTTGTTATGAGTTGATGTGAGTGAGCATGAAATAAATTGGGCATGGAATAAAAGAGGTGTGGAATATAATGGGTATGGATTAGGAACAGATTAGGATAATCATGGTTTAAAATGGGTTTGGATGATATGGATTATCATGGGATTAGGACTATTTCAGATGTAGGAGAGGTCTGGCATGCTTTAGGCATGGATTAGGTTGATATGGTATAAAATGAGTATGGATTATCCTAAATTTGGCATGGATTAGGTAGGCATACTATTAAATGTGTGTGGATTAGGATAATTTCGATATAAATTAGGCATGGATTATGTAGGCATGGTATAAACTGGGTTTGGATTAGAAAGAACATGGTATAAAATGGGCATGGATTAGCATAAGGCTGGCATGTCTACGCATAGATTAGGGAGGGTGTAGTATAAAATGGGTATGGATTAAGATATATTTGCCATGGATTAGTTTGGTTGCTTTGGTATATGGGAAATATGGATTAGGACTCCATGGATATTTTAAATGTAGAATAAGGCATTATGCATGGGCATGGATTGGATTGGGTAAAGCATGGGCATTGTGCACCAGCCCTGGAAAAGATTGGACACCACTGGTTTAGACCCTTGAGCACTTATTCCAAATTACAATGTTAAGATGTCTTTCTTATGCAGTATATTTATCTAGCTTTTGATCCACAAAGTTCCATGAAGACATAATTGTTGGTGTTAAGGTTAAAGTGGAAGAACTGGAGCTCCTGTAAAAAGGCCCTGACCTCCCCAACCCCAATGAACACTTTTGGGATTGACTAAAACCCAACTGAAATCCCAACATCGGGACCTAATCTCAATACTGCTCTTGTTAATGATGGATAAATCACCAAATCTCCAAAGATCTGCCTCCAAAATCTAGTGGAAAGACTATTATAAGAGCAAATGGGGAATAAATCTGGAATGAGATATTCAACAATTTATTTCTCCAGATAGAAGAAAGACAAAGGTGCCATGCTGATCCAGATGTTTCCAGATTTACAACATTCTGGGGACATGTAATCGAATCCATGATGCTTTAAAAGACCCCATGAACAATGATGTTTGTAATCACTATATATGAGGTGGCATCTAACAGTTTCAAGACTCACTCTCTTCACAATAAACTACTTTATTTATCTATGGTTACACACTATCACCTTCAAAATAATCCCCTTGCACAGGAGCCAAATCTGGCGAGTAGGGTGGGTGCGGAAGTGAGATTACATCCCTTCTGGTGAGAAACTCACATGTGAGCACCAGTTGCACGGCTCCTGATGTACACAGGATCATGTCTTCTGGCACACTGACTTATGGAGTTCGGTGCTCCCTGTGACTGTGTGTGCATCTATTGGCATGTTACAAAACAAGTCTTGAACTTTTTGGTGCCACCTCGTAAGTACATCAGTGGTGGAAGGGGAAGTTGCAGCTCATTGGTTAAACGTTGGATTTCTGATGAGTTCCCAGGCCCTTAAGCAAGGCCCCCTAACCTTCAGCTGCTCATTGGAATAAATAAGAGATAAGAGAATCTCCCAAATGCTGCAGATGCAGAGAAAGTATCTATTATGTCACTGCTGGATGGATGAATCCCGAGGATAAACTGTTGAACATTTTAAATATTCAGCGTCAAGTTTTTTTCCTGCAGATTTGACCTTTGAGCTTTTCTTCTGCTCTGGCAGGCGTAGACTCTGAGCATCAGTTTATCTCTTTGCTAATCAAAACAACATCTTAAAATGGATGAAGGTTCCTGACTCACAAGCAGCTGGAAGCTGTCGGGTCGATGTGCTCGTACTGTAAGTATGTTTGGGAGACTTTAGAAACCTGGAACACCACACAGTCGAGATTTCGATGAGAATAACACGTGCCTCCTCGGTCTGACTCTGACTTCGACTCCAATTCTGCTCAAGATCCAAGCAGAACATGAGCTCTAAAATGACCATACAGGAATGACAACCACTGCCAGCCATCTGGGGCACTTAAACACATGGAACTGTACTTCAGGTACTCACAGTTGGCCGAGTTATTGCATTAAAAAAATTGTTTTTTTGTTTGTTTGTTTGTTTGTTTTTTTATTTGACACAAAAAATTCAAGAGGAAATTATGAGCTGAGGAAAAGTCAGAGCTTTTGCAACACCTGAGCAAAAACCTAAGCAACCAAATCAAAATAAGAACACAACACAGAATAAGCGCAATCAGGAGATACTTAGCGTAATGTGTGTGTGTGTGTGTGTGTGTGTGTGTGTGTGTGTGTGTGTGTGTGTGTGTGTGTGTGTGTGTGTGTGTGTGTGTATACACGTTGGCTTCCTGTCTCTTTGTAAATAATCTAAAAATCAGGTTGATCAGGCCCGTGTTTGTCAGGTGTGATTTAGTCAATCGGATGACCTCAGATGCTTGTTGTGAAACTTCCAGGAAGCCCTGAATGCAAGTGACTTCTTTTGTTTGTTTTCAATTTGTGTTTAGTCTGTCGGCACTTGTCCTGTTCCTGTTCTCCTGCCTCACAATCATTTTTGTGAATGAGGGGAGTCACAGGAATTGATGTTCTCAACCTGCATAAATCCTCATTTATATGTAAGGGATTATTTACAGCTCTATTTCAGGTCAGGGCATTAATCACTT
>JBCEWE010000181.1:352500-370000 GCA_039877035.1 Silurus lanzhouensis
CCATCCCGAGACACCCTGAGGTTTGGCCAGCTCCAGTCACCTCCCACCATCTTGATGATTACGGACATTTGAAGAAGTAGATGCCGAACTCACAAACATCCCGAACCATCTAGAGACGTACCAGTGCCATTTGGATCCCGCTACATGTGTGGAGTTTGACATTGGACCTCCTGGAGTGTTTAAAGGCTCTGGCATGGAGAAGCTGATGCTGGATCTGTGATGATCACAAATGTTGAGCTCATAAAACTAGGAGCTACTAACCATATAGACTGTATAAGACTGCAGAAAGAACATCACTTATAATCTTATACTCCAGTACTCATGTTAGTTCTCACTCTCCAGTGTTCTGTATTGTTGAAAGATTTATGATCAAACTCTTGATGTCACCCAAAATGAGGATGGGTTCCCCTTTTGAGTCTGGTTCCTCTCAAGGTTTCTTCCTCATAACATCTAAGGGAGTTTTTCCTTGCCACAGTCGTCACGGCTGCTCATCAGGGACAAATTTACACCATTCACCTTCACTGTTGATTCGTGTAAAGCTGCTTTGAGACAATGTCTGTTGTGAAAAGCGCTATACAAATAAACCTGACTTGACTTGACTTGACAATGTGCCTAAAGCCAGCTCAGTGAAGATCTGCTTTCCAAGGGCAGGAAGATGTGGAAGATCTTTAAAGCTATAAACACTGTTGAACACTTTTATACTCCTGAGCAACTCATCAGTTATCACAACATCTAAGACTATTGTAGAATTAACACCACAACCACATTCTACACATGCTGTTTCTCCATCATTGAACTTTCCAAGGCTCGGGCATGGACTCCTCCATGCCCGAGCCTTGGAAAGTTCAATGATGGAGAAACAGCATGTGTAGAATGTTATTTTGAGTATTAATTAAGAAGTTCTCTTGGTGAAGTGGGAACTGGTACATCTTTAAAGGTAGTACACAACTGGAGCTTACACACTGCCTCAGGATGGGTAGAGAAAGAGAATCAGTGAAGAGGAAGTATTGTAGCTTCTGTTCATATTATTAACAAGCACAAGATGATAAAGTGCGCTTGATTAAGAGATGTGGAGGACAGAGTGGTATGGAGATGATTGGAGGCTGTAAAAACATTGTAAATTTAGAGGAAGCAAAATATAATTTCCAACTAAAGGTAAGAACAAATATAGTCTTTTCTCTGCAGTACTTCACAACAGTATTTTCTCTCTTCACACCCACACACACACACACACACACACACACACACACACACACACACAGGTGTGATAGGCGGCTCAGTGCTTGGTCTACTCCTGCGCTACATTCCCAATCTGGACTCAGACACGCTGATGCTGGTCTCCTTTCCCGGAGATATCCTCATGAGGATGCTGAAGATGCTCATCCTCCCCCTCATCATCTCCAGCCTCATCTCAGGTGACACACACACACACACACACTACAACACTACAACAGCCAACCATTCTAATTCATTTACTTTACATTTAATCGTTTTAAATATTTATCCATTTATAATTATAATCTTCTTGTTCTTCATAATCATGATGAAAAAGATCCTGAAGAAGTGTGTGTGTGATCTGTGATCTGTGATGAAGAAGTGTGTGTGTGATCTATGATTCAGGTCTGGCAGGTCTGGATGCTCGCTCCAGTGGGAGGATGGGTACCAGGGCCATGGTGTACTACATGTCCACCACCATAATAGCGGCTGTACTTGGCGTCATCCTGGTGCTCGGGATTCACCCTGGAAACCCCAAACTCAGGAGCTCGCCGACCAGCGCTGGAGCCCACAACCATGAGGTCAGCAGCCTCGACGCCTTTCTGGACCTGATCCGAAACCTGTTCCCTGAGAACCTGGTGCAGGCCTGCTTTCAACAGGTACAGCCAGCTCTCTCTCTCTCTCTCTCTCTCTCTCTCTCTCTCTCTCTCTCTCTCTCTCTCTCTCTCTTTCTCTCTCTCTCTCTCTCTCTCTCTCTCTCTCTCTCTCTCTCTCTTTCTCTCTCTCTCTCTCTCTCTCTCTCTCTCTCTCTCTTTCTCTTTCTCTCTCTCTCTCTCTCTCTCTCTCTCTCTCTCTCTCTCTCTCTCTCACACACACACACAATCTCTGGATTGCAGTGTTTCTACTTCAGCATTTCACAACCAGTTTTTCAATGAGCTAAGATTAGAAATATCTACAATCATTCCCAAAATGTCCAAGAAGAGAAAAATGAAGGCTGAAGGAAGACAATTTAATGAAAGGTGGAAAATCAAATATATGTTTGTGCTTCAAGAAGACAAGCCGGTGTGTATTTTGTGTTATGAGGCAGTACATACAGTATACGTCAGCATTTTCACAACAAACATTATATGTTGAATATAATCTACATTTATGTTTATCTAAATCTACATCCAAAAATGTTAAATCCTAAACAATTTGTCCCGCAACTTAGACTGTGTTTTAGAAATTTTGCCCACTTATGATTGCGTTTGATACCCCTGCTGTATCGGAATGCTTGTATTTGCATACCGTAATGTGATTGGCTCGAATCTTTTGTGATGTAATAACACTTACATATTTAGTACAATTACAGTAGAAACCGCTGCACTGCCTATTTATATGTCGTTGAATTTAATAACAGGAGATATAATAATAATAACAGAAAATAATTTGCTGTGTGTTCTCGTTGCAGGTCCAGACGGTGGTGAAGAAGGTCTCGGTGGTCGTCAGCAACCAGAGCGAGCCAGTTTCTGTCAACAGGAAGAATTTGGAGTTCAAATGGGGGATGAACGTTCTGGGTAAGAAAACGGCACTCCTGCGTAAACGCCGCTAATCAGCCTAAAACCCGACTCGCTCTGATTACTGTTTATGATTTCATCATGCTGATGAACGGACCTGCTTTGCTCGGCTTTCCTGATTATTTTCTCAGGATATCGAAGGGGTATTTATACTGTACGTCCTTAAAATAACCAGATTGGGTTACTTTCAGGAAAAACCCATCTGATCTCCAGTGTATGTATTTTAATTGATATAAATGATACAATTGTTCTGATTTGATTCTGTAAATGTTTGTGATTATGCTGCTTCTTCACACGCTTCTCAACAATGTTTTTGTCTCAGTGTCCTGATTTAAAATAAATAGTCTGTAGCACAATTCAGATGGAAGTCTATCTATCCAGCATCATATGCTTCATCCCATGGTCACCTCCCAGCATTGAGGAGTTCAAGAGTCTCATTGATGTTTGAGTCAAAATGACGCTTCATTTCCCTTATTTATTTTATATACGGCTCCTTAGAGCGAGAATTCTGCTGATCCAAATCACACACAGAGATAAAGTAGTGCCAGAAGATCACATTTATTTACATGAGAAAGTCAAAGCATCTGTGTGGCGTCTCTACTAATAACGAAGCAGTTGGAGTTAAACTCCTGGTGCTGTTTTTATTTCCTATTTGAATGTTTTCGTCTCCAGTTGTGCCTCGAGCTGCTAATCAAAATCCTTGTTTTCACCATATCAGTTCAGTTCAGTTTGTCAGGTTCTTTGTTTGTTCCATGAGCTTCATATCTGAGTGTAGTACCGAATTATTATGATTTTTTTTTTTAAAACATCTCCAGGTTTGATCGGCTTCTTCATCACGTTCGGGATCTGCATAGGCAAAATGGGCGAGAGGGGAAAGATCATGTCCGAGTTCTTCAACATCCTCAACGAGATCATCATGAAGATGGTGTCCATGATTATGTGGTCAGTGACTGTGTGTGTCACTGTGTGTGTCACTGTGTGTGTGTGTGTGTGTGTGTGTGTGTGTGTGTGTGTGTGTGTGTGTTTGTTTATGTAACAGTGCCAGATGTTTTGTCTGTAAACTGAAGCAGCTGGACAGATAACAGCGCAGCGGCAAAGTTTTAAACACAACTCGCTTGTTTTCTTTCCTGAATCCAATCTTTCCTGGACAGCTGGCTTTAACGAATCTCGCATGTTCTTACCCCAGGTCATGATTTTACCCCTTTTGAAGAAAATACTGGGGAATTTGGGGAATTTTTCTTGTGTTTTTCTCGGCCATTCTTTCTACTGTCGCAAGATGACGAGAGTGCACTGAGGGATTATGAGAGTTTTCGATCGCCATGAAACTCATTACGGACGTCTGGCTGCAATCATGTAGCATGCACGCTTTTATAACAAACACCAGAAGAAACGTTTTGGTTTAAAAAAAAAAGAAAGCCTGACCTTGCATGTGCAAGTGTCCTCGTAACCTCTCGAAAACAGACGTTTGGAAATGTAGACTTTCATTTCATTTTATAAAAAAAAGGAGGAGAGAAAAGGATTGTATAAAGTATGAAGGTATTTCCAGGACGTAACACACACAGCCTCGCTCGGACCTCGCCTTAAACGCAACACCTACCCGACCCGTGCCAAGCCGAGAGCTGGAACGAATAAACAACTGATAATGATAGAGAAACCAAACTCACGGGAACGTGAAGCTGTAGCAGGATAAAACACACACAAACACACACAGCTCCAAAGTAAGCCCTGAGAAAACCCAGACTGAAACCCCAGGTCTACACCGGGTCTCATTTAATCTGTATACAGTAAACTATACAGCACACATACAGAACATGATACACAATAAAAAGACCTTTGACCTCCCACTCAGATGCCGATCTCACTGATTTAACGCAGGCCTTTACTGGGAATGATCCCTCGACGTACAAACATGAGATCCCCATGCCATTCAAGTCGTCTGGATTTCAGTTCGTCTACAGACCATGACCAGACGCCATAATGCACAAAAATGACTTTATTCCGGAGCGAATCTGATCTCGCAGATGATTAAGAATTACGGCTGTAACAAGTGTTTACCGTTAACTCGCTTTGATATTCGTCGTCTTGTGGGTCGAATATTTTTCTTATTGTTATTATTTAGGGTGCGGGTCTTCGACCGGGGGTCCGCGGCGGTACTGCAGGGGGGCCGCTAATTAATGTTTAAATCACAGAAAAAAAATGTGTTAATAAAAATATACATGGGTAAAAAAATCAAAGATAAAATATTTCATTCAAAAAACATTTTCATTATTAATTAAAGTTCTATTTAAATTGAACCTGAAGTTCATGTACATGTAGAAAAGTCCACCTGATTGTTTGAAACCTCCAGTCTATTAACAATTTCATAAACAACTGAATAAATTGTGATTTTAATTGCAAAATATATGTTTGGCATAAATCTTATTGAAAGATTTGAAAATATACAGACAATAATGCATGTACAACAACAACATAGTCCTAATAGTGTAATATGATTAGTTTCTAATATCTGCTTTGAACAGTACTTAAGTATTTGACTTGTATTGAACGTAGGCTCGAATATGCACTCGTCCTCATCACCAAGCCACGTGTTAGTGAAAAGCCAAAAACAGCTGATTAATGAGGTTTTTTTAGGGGTCTTAGGGTTCAACTGTACATTTACTATGGGATGTGAAAGATCATGTATGGTGCCCCACCCCAACTCATCCCAAATAAAGAGGGATAAATACAATAATAAATACACTACATGCAATGGCGCCCCAATGCCCACCACCCTTGGGCGCTGCATATACTGCATACGTCATTTTTTTGCACCTCTTTGCTTAGCACTGCTTTTCTCATCGGATTTAAATCGACAGTTCACATAAGTGAAGGTGAATTAGGAAAGTGTTCTGGAACACTTCAAATTTTCCAACAATGAAGTCTACATCCGGGAGAATTGATATATTTATTACGATTATATATTTATGAGAGTCGTACGAGAACCAAACCTTAAATATACATTTTAATATTATTATTCATTTTGCATGTACTTAATTAATTCCCCTAATGAAGAGCGAACACTGTAACTATTCAGAGAAACGTATCTGTAACGCACGCCAAAATTAACTAAAAGTCAATTCCGGGAGCTGTCGATTCAAAGCGCACTAGCCAATGGGAGTTTAGTGATTTAAGCCCCGCCCCATGACAGATTATGTTCCTAAATGGCGAACGAAAACTGGCAGAGAAACATTACGGTTTTCCTATCAATTTCTGACGGTTTATGATCATGATACATATGAACAGGTACTTATTAATATTGATAACAGGTACTTTCAAGCGCGATATCATTGATATTGATAGCAACATTTTTGCTTATACTTAATGGACAATGGACGCTTCAATAGACTGAACTTTTTATTGATAACATTTAATTGTAAAAAGTATTTTAACAAAATTAACACAAATCCATATTCAAACTGTCCCATGATGTTTCTACATTACTTTCCCTTTGTAGCTTTTTGTGAAGTAACGAGGAAATTAACTCGAGCTTGTTTCAGTTTTTACATTTTTTATTCTTTTGATTTTCTGATTGAATCTCAAAAACAATTTTTTCGAAAGGTCCAGATGACACTGCGATCCCGAAATGTACGACCAAGTAACAGAACATCAAATGCATGCACAGCGGATAAAGAAACAGTTCCTATTCACGTTAAAATAAATATGAACATCCCAGGCACACTCGATATGTAATATAAGACTGAATCCTCAGCCAAGGTCAATCCATACAACATCAGGATTAAAAGTATCTCCATTTAATGACCGACCTAATTCTCACTAGCATTCACAAACCACAATTAGCAAAAAGGAAAAGAACTGTTTTCATGTCGTATATTTTTGTTAATTTTTGATAAGTAGCAAGTACTATTCACCAAAAAGAATCAGAGAAGTAATCATTAGTATAAACATGACCATTGAGGCCTCTAGTGGACAGAAAATGGATTGCAACATCATAATGTTACAAGATTTTTTTTTTCTTCTTTTTCTTTCGGCTTCTCCCATTATAGGTCGCCACAGCCGATCATCTGTCTTCATACCCTTCTATCCTCTGCATTTGCCTCTTTTAAACCAACTACCTGCAGGTCTTCCTTCAACACATCCAGAAACCTCCTCCTTGCTCTGTCTCTTTTCCTTCTTCCTGGTGGCACCATCCTCAGCATTCTCCTACTGATATACCCCATGTCCCTCCTCTGCACATGTCCAAATCATTTTAATCACACCTCCCTCACCTTGTCTCCAAAACGTCCTACATGCGCTGTCCCTCTAATAAACTCATTTCTAATTCTGCTTATTCTCATCACTCCCAATTAACATCTCAACATCAGCTCTGCTACCTCCAGCTCCACCTCCTGTCTTTTACTCAATGCCACTGTCTCTAAACCATACAACATCTCAGGTCTCACCACAGTCCTATAAACTTTCCCTTTCACTCTCACAGATACTCTTCTATCACAAATCACTCCTGCTATCACTTTTCTCCACCCACTCCACCCTGCCTGCACTCTTTTCTTCACTTCTCTAACACACTCTCCATTACATTGCACTGTTGACCCCAGGTACCTGAACTCCTCCACCTTCTCCACCTCTTCTCCCTGCAACCGCACCCCTCCACTGCCCTCCCTCTCATTCACACACATGTACTCTGTCTTACTCCTACTGACTTTCATTCCCCTTCTTTCCAGCACGTACCTCCACCTCTCCAGGCTCTTCTCAACCTGCTCCCTACTCTCACCATAAATCACAATATCATCCACAAACATCATAGTACACGGAGACTCCTGTCTGACCTCGTCAATCAACCTGTCCATCACCACTGCAAACAGGAAAGGGCTCAGATCCGATCCTTGATGCAGTCCAACCTCCACCTTAAACCAGTCTGTCGTTCCTACTGCGCACTTCACTGCTGTCACACTGTCCTCATACATGTCCTGCACCACCCTCACATACTTCTCTGACTTCTTCATACAATACCACAACTCCTCTCTCCACCCTGTCAGATGCTTTCTCTAAATCCACAAACACACAATGTTACAAGATTAGCGAAAAAAATTTTGAATCATTGCAGTCAGTTTATTTGATTTTCCCATGATTCCAATCTTTAAGCTCGTAAATGGTTCCTTTTCATTTTTTCTATTAAACCAGACAGCATTTATGATATTTACGATAGCATTATGGGAACACTATTAGTCTGGATCAGTTTTTGAGACTTTAAACAGTGCTGAAAAAAAGTTGGGGAAAAAATTGTTGTATGGAACGATGACAGTTTGGATTAAAAATCCTTCCTGTGCTTGTTTTAGGTACTCTCCTGTAGGCATCGCCTCTCTGATCTGTGGAAAGATCGCCGCCATCGGTGACCTGGAGGCCATGGCTCAGCAGCTCGGCATGTACATGGTGACGGTGATCGTTGGCCTGATCATTCACGGTGGAATCGTCCTGCCCATGATTTACTTCTCTGTGACTCGGAAAAACCCTTTCATCTTCTACTCTGGGATCTTCCAGGCCTGGATCACGGCGCTTGGAACAGCCAGCAGGTTAGCAGCTCACGTGTTTTTCTGGCTCATCTCATGTTCACTATATAGTGCACTTATTTCAATAGTTGTGTCCAATAAAATAATGGAGGAAATTCAGGATAAGCAGTTGCTCAGATATTCAGTGGTTACTTTTAATCAGAAGGTCAAAAGGCCACCATGGGAGATGGTGGCTCAGTGGTTAAGACATTGGCCTCTGAATCAGAAGGTCACAAGTTCAAATCCTAGCACCACTAAGCTGCCCCTGATGGGCCCTTGAGCAGGGCCCTAAACTGCCATCTGCTCAGTTATTTAAATGAGATTAAAAAAAAAAATCCCTCTGGATGAGGGTGTCTGCCAAATCGTAGCCTCAGAGCCAGCAGGAGGGTCTGTAAGAGGAAGATTGGTCAGAACTAGTTAAGATGTCTACAAGTCTTTTTCTTGTGTTTGTGTCTGACAAGCAACAATTGCAAAGGACAATAAAAAATCCCACAGCAGCATAAATGCGCCTGGTATAAAGCTGTTTTGAGACAGGGTCCATTATTAAATGCACCATACAAATAAATCTTATTGAATTACATTGAATCATGACACAGTTTTTCTAAAGGATTTTCTCACTCGTATAATACACCAGTGCTAATGCTTTGGCTTGAACCATTATTTTTCCCTCATATTTTACCCTGTATATTTATAACTACAGAAAAAAAGCATTTGGATTATTGCACCTTTAACCTTTTTCTAAATCCAGTCAGATTCAATTCTGGTTTATGATGAGGGAATGAGCCTGACCCCTGTCTGAACTGTCACTGGTGTGTTCAATCGTGTGTAATGGAGACAAGCGTGGACGAGCGACATGGGAAATGACGGGTTCTCCGATCTGCTGCTTAGAAATGCTTTTAGTGTCGGACGGGAAATTACACTCAGATCCAGATGTGAAGCTCGTCTGCTCTTTCCATCAACCAAGTAGTTTGATGTAGGTTCCAGACACGAGCAGAAATTTAGAACATCTGGCTGAATATACCTGTGAACTCTGGCTATGAACTCTTTCTCTTTTTCTTCTCTCTCTTCTGTGTTTCTTATTTGCTCTTTGTCCTCTAAATTCCCTCCAATTTCTTTAACATTTGTATTGTAAATCAGTCCAGAATTTCCCCATGCCTCCATATTCGAGTCTGATTCTGCTTTGGATTGACCCCGAAGGTGTTTATAAATCACAGAGAGTCAGGAAACACACTAGTTTCATCCCTGCAGGTTTCCTCACTCCATATTTCGAATGACTTTACTGTACCTCACGGTTTGTACAGATCAGATTTTCCTGTTAAATCAGACCTGTTCTCACCAACAACTACATATTCGTTTTCAAATATCAAATCAATTTTAATTCTCTCACCCCTCTCACATCTTCCATCTTATCTCCCTCACAACTCCCTCACATCTCCCTCTCATCTCCCTCTTATCTCCCTCACAACTTCATTACGTCTTTCTCACATCTTACTCTCATCTTCCTCATAACTCCCTCTTATCTCCCTCACAACTCCCTCTCATCTCCCTCACAACTCCCTCTCATCTCCCTCACAACTCCCTCACATCTCCCTCTTATCTCCCTCACAACTTTGTTACGTCTTTCTCACATCTTACTCTCATCTCCTTCATAACTCCCTCTTATCTCCCTCACAACTCCCTCTCATCTCCCTCACATCTCCCTCTTATCTCCCTCACAACTTCCTTACGTCTTTCTCACATCTTCCTCTCATCTCCCTCACAACTCCCTCACATCTCCCTCTCATCTCCCTCACATCTCCCTCTCATCTCCCTCTTATCTCCCTCACAACTCCCTCACATCTCCCTCTCATCTCTATCTCATCTCCCTCACAACTCCCTCACATCTCCCTCACAACTCCCTTCATCTCTCTCACATCTTCCTCTCATCTCCCTCTCATTTCCCTCACATTTCCCTCACATCTCCCTCTCATCTCCCTCTTATCTCCCTCACAACTCCCTCACATCTCCCTCTCATCTCTATCTCATCTCCCTCGCAACTCCCTCACATCTCCCTCACAAACCCCTTCATCTCTCTCGCATCTGCCTCTCATCTCCCTCACAACTCGCTCACATCTCCCTCTCATTTCCCTCACATCTCCCTCATAACTCCCTCACATCTTCCTCATAACTCCCTCACATCTCCCTCTAATCTCTCTCTAATCTCCCTCACAACTCCCTCACATCTCCCTCTCATCTCCCTTACATCTTTCTCACATTTCCCTCACAACTCCCCCACACCTCCCTCTAATCTCCCTCACATCTCCCTTACAACTCCCCACATCTCCCTCACATCTCCCTCACATCTCCCTCACATCTCCCTCACAACTCTCACATCTCCCTCACAACTCCCTCACATCTCCCTCACATCTCCCTCACAACTCCCCACATCTCCCTCACACATCTCTAATATCTTCTTCACAACTCCCTTACATCTTTTTCACATCTCCCTTTCTTCTCCCTCACAACTCCCCACTTCTTCCTCACAACTCCCTCACAACTCACTCTTATTTCCCTTTCATCTCCCTCACACCTCCCTTACATCTCCCTATTATCTCTTTCCTTTCTCTCATATCTGTCACATCTCCCTCTCAACTCTCCCACATCTCACTCACAACTCCCTCACATCTCCCTCTCATTTCCCTCACATCTCCCTCACATCTCCCTCTCATCTCCCTCTTATCTCCCTCACAACTCCCTCACATCTCCCTCTCATCTCTATCTCATCTCCCTTACAACTCCCTCACAACTCCCTTCATCTCTCTCACATCTGCCTCTCATCTCCCTCACAACTCCCTCACATCTCCCTCTCATCTCCCTCACATCTCCCTCATAACTCCCTCACATCTTCCTCATAACTCCCTCACATCTCCCTCTCATCTCTTTCTAATCTCCCTCACAACTCCCTCCAATCTCCCTCACATCTCCCTTACAACTCCCCACATCTCCCTCACATCTCCCTCACATCTCGCTCACAACTCTCACATCTCCCTCACAACTCCCTCACATCTCCCTCACATCTCCCTCACAACTCCCCACATCTCCCTCACACATCTCTAACATCTTCTTCACAACTCCCTTACATCTTTCTCACATCTCCCTTTCTTCTCCCTCACAACTCCCCACTTCTTCCTCACAACTCCCTCACAACTCACTCTTATTTCCCTTTCATCTCCCTCACACCTCCCTTACATCTCCCTAATATCTCTTTCCTCTCTCTCATATCTGTCACATCTCTGTCACTTCTTCCTTACATTTTCGCACATCTCCTTCACATTTTTGCACATCTCCCTTGCATCTTCCTCTAATCTCCAACGCATCTCCCTCTCATCTTCCTCACATTTTTCTCACATCTCCCTCACACCTTGCGCTCACCTCCCTATCATCTCTCACACCTCCCTCTCATCTCCCTTTCACCTCTCTCTTACCTCCCCCACATCTCCTTCGTATCTCCCTCTTATCTCCCTCACATCTCTCCCCCTTCTCCCTTACACCTACCTTTCATCTCCCTCACCTCTCCTTAACATCTCCTGCTCATCTCCCTCACATCTCTCCCTCATCTGCCTCACATCTCTTTCACTTCTCCCGCTCATTTCCCGTACATCTTCCTCTAATCTTCCTCACGTCTCCCTCTCATATCCCTCACATCGCCCTATCACATCCCTCACACCTCCCTCTTATCTCTCTCTCATTTTTCTCATATCTCTCTCACCTGTCTTACACCTCCTTCTTATTTCTCTCACATCTCTTTCACCTCTTTTTACCTCTCTTGCACCTCTTTCTTACACCTCTCTCACCTCCTTTTCTCTGTTACATGCTTTTCTTACCCCTCCTGGACATCTCTCTCACTAAACTTGCACCTTTCTGTCACATCTCTCTTACCTCTCTCTTATCTTTCTCCCACATTTCTCACCTTTCTTACTCACCTTTCTTTCTCACCTTTCTCTTATCTCTCTCTCTCTCGCTCACCTCTCTTTCTCACCATCTTTTACCTCTCTTTTACAATTTACACCTATTTCTATCTCCTCTCTCTCTCTCTCTCTCTCTCTCTCTCTCTCTCTCTCACCTCTTTCTCACCTCTCTTTTAAATGTATCAACTCTTTCTCACTTCTCCCTTCATTTCTCACCTCTCTCTCACCTTTCTCACCTCTCTCTTTTCTCATCTTTCTCACCCTGTGGATTTTCTCTCGCAGTGCTGGAACGTTACCTGTTACCTTCCGCTGTCTGGAGGAGAATCTGAACATTGATAAGCGAGTCACTCGGTTCGTGTTACCCATCGGCGCCACCATCAACATGGATGGCACTGCACTGTACGAGGCTGTGGCGGCGATTTTCATTGCCCAGATGAACGGCATTGAGCTGGATGGAGGGCAGATCGCCACCGTGAGGTCAGTATCGGCATGACGTAAATCAAATCTGTCGGTTTATAATATAAGATCAATAAAGACAGTGTGGAATTTGTGTAGTTCTGTGTTGTGGCCACTAGAGGTCATTCACAGTTTTTTTTTACCTTTTGTGTGTTGAGTGCCAACTGTGTACAATTCCCTGTTTTAATTCCCTTATTTTTTTTTTTTTTTTTTTGAGAAAGTGGAAAAAAGAATATCTTGAGATGCCGACAATTAATTATAAATCAATACCATGTAATTGAACTGAACTCAGTGACAAATGTAGTGTGGTATAAGAGAAATAAACAAATAGCTTCATAAAACCATCCCATCATTAATGATGTACCTATTACAGAACAAAATGTGTTGCTTGTATTTTATGTAGACACCTGTACTGTGTCTCTGATTACTCTCTGCCTCTACCACATGTTTTCCTGCTTCGTGTCGCATAATGATGACATTACGGTGCTGCAGTATGACGGCCACGCTGGCAAGTGTCGGAGCTGCCAGTATTCCCAGTGCTGGTCTGGTCACCATGCTGCTCATCCTCACTGCTGTGGGGCTTCCTACACAGGACATCAGCCTGCTGGTCGCCGTCGACTGGTTGCTGTGAGTTTGTGTGTGTGGGTGTGTACGAGGTGGTAAAAAAAAAGGTTTCGAGACTAGTGTGCCACATATCCGGTCACTTTCACCGAATGTCCTCCCTCAGATGCCTTAAAACCTGGCAAGAGACCTCACTATTAAACAAATTCTCGATGCACAGTGGCGCAATTTTTTAAAAATATGATGAGTATGCACTCGGTCAAGCTGCGGCCCTTTTCAGTCGTCGAGATGATGGGCTTTGTGAAGACTGTTGCTCCATGTCAGGTGACCGTGTGTGCAGTCTTGTGCTGCCATCTGTTGGCATGCTACAAAACTAATCACGAAACTTTTTGAATGTGTGTAAATGTGTATTTCTGTATTTCTATGCATGTGTTTGTATGTTTGTCTATATATATATATATATATATATATATATATATATATAAACCTTATATATAAAGTGTGTGTGTGTTTGTGTGTATATGTGTGTGTTTGTTTCAGTGACAGAATGAGAACCTCCATCAACGTGGTGGGTGATTCCTTCGGTGCAGGCATTGTTGACTTCCTGTCCCGAGCGGAGCTTTCTCAGATTGACACGGACATTTCCCAAGCATGCGAGGAGTTTGTCCCCCCACCCCCCCTGCTGGCTGATATAGACCTGATCGACCCTCTGTGCCCACCAGAACTCCCCCCTCGCTTCCCCCGCCCCCCCAAACTCAACCACCACCAGCACCAGCACTCGAATCTCCAACCCCAACACTACCAGCGTCCTTCGTCTCTGAACCACTCGCGCTCTCACTCCACTCGTTCAGCTCGCTCTCCATCCCCTCGCTCCGTCCAGTCGCCCTCCCCCCTGTCGGTGTGTTCACACTCTCCTCATCCTCACCGCACACACTCGCCCCGCCTCCTAAACCGGCGCTCCGACCATGCCTACACTGCCCTGCCCTCGCATGACCACCAGGTGAGAGTGTCCCATACCGCATTTTGCTTTTATTTATCAATAGCTGACGCTTTTTACATTCCACTGGAACTAACTTGGTTCCCGGGTACACAATGACCTCAGATGTAGCTAGAAATGGATAAATAGGAAATATCATTCATTTCATAAATATAATAAAGAAATAATTGACGATTGGTGTGGGATTTAAACACTGAAGGAGAAAATCTTAATAAGCTAGCTTGTACTTGGCGCCGGTTTCCAGGTTGCCTAGCAACAGAGATGAATACAATTCGATTCATTTTCAATTAGTTTTTTTATTTATCGAGCACTTTTAACATTGGACATTGTTTCAAAGCAGCTTTACAGAGACAACACAGTTATAAATTTGTATAAAAGAAGGTAAAAGTTCAGCGCCTATACTTTGTTCCTAATGAGCGAGCCAGTGGTGAAGGAAAAACTCCCTGAGATGATATTAGGAAAAAACCTTGAGAGGAACCAGACTCAAAAAGGAACCTCATAACCGAATGTCCATTCATTACAGTTCCATCATTGTTGAGGTGTTCAGTGACGGACGCTTAAAAAACTGTTCATGTAATCTGAGGTCCTGAGCACATTGTCGCAGATTGTTCACACTGGTCACTCTTACCTCAGGAGAACGTTTAACTCGTCAGAGAGAGTGAAAGCACTCGATTACGCACTTAAACAAAAAATTAGCATAAATAATGAAGTAAATGTGTTCAATACCCCGCCCACTTCCATCCTGTCCTCAGGCGTCCACGCTGCCGCGAGATTACAAGGACCGGCAGCGAGAGCGAGAGCGAGAGAGGGGCAGCGAGAAGCAGCGTAGGCGAGAGAAAGGCCGCGAGAGCGAGACGGAGGACGACGAAGAGCGAGAGAGGATGATGATGATGATGATGGACGAGGGCAGTGTGGGAGAAGAAAGCGATGACACCGCCTACGACCGGAGTCACACCATCCCGCCGTGCGAGCTTCCCTGAGACCGTCGCTCCATCACATCCATCACTTTCCTTCATCACTTCCCTCCGCCAATTTACTCCGCCACTCCCCTCCCTCACATCACTTTACCACATCGCTCCATCACGTCCCTCTGTCACATCCCTCCGTCATGTATCTCCATCAGTTTCCTCCGTCACGTGCCTCTGTCATGTTCCTCCATCATGTCTTTCCGTCAGCCTCATTTTACCGCATTTTTACTTCAGTTCTGCATGCTTTTTGGCACCTGCTCACCGCGTTTACTGTATAAACTCATTTACACAGGAAATGATGTCAGCTAATTTTAAAAAACAAAAAAGAATCACCATTCAATTAGAACAGAAGTAATGGCACCCTATAAAAGGAAAGTAGGAGGGGTTTGTGTGTCAGTGATGCACTGCACTGGCTGAGCTGCGTTATTGCACAGACGACACTTTTCAAACATTTAGTTGCCATTGATTTGTTTTTTAAGCTCTCAGTGATCTTGGGTGTAATTGTGAGTGTGGCTCAATGTAAAGGTGTGTCAATTCTGGGTGTTTTATTTCTGATTGGTGTTTATTAATTACATACAAGTACGAAGAATATTCGTGAAAATCCAGTGAAAATGAAAAGAAAATATTTACACACACATTAAAGGAGTGATAATAAAGAACAGAGAGCAGACATGCAGTATGTGTTACAGGATAGAAAACATAAATATGAGATTATTTAGTGTTTTTATTTTATAGCTTAGGGTTTTTTTTACATAGAAAATAACTGAATATATAATCTAATAAACGTTGGTGTATAAAATGCTGTAACCCTGCGAGACTGATGCACTTTTATCCATGCGTTTTTTCCTAAGAAACTGAAGTTTATAGTTTTATATTGTGGGTGCAAATTTTTATTCAAACGACTTATGAGTGCAAAGCCGATAATTACATTTTTAGATTTTTATTGCCTGTTTATAAAACCTGATGAGCTCACAATTCACCTATTCTTTCTTTCTTTCTTTCTTTCTTTCTTTCTTTCTTTTCTTTCTTTTAGTTAATTTATTGTTTGATTTTTTTTTACTTATTTTAATATTATTTTTGTTCTGTTGATTATTGATTGATTGATTATCGGTGTAGAATATTAGACAGCATTGTGAGGTCTCTGCTAATATGTATTGGTGTGTGTTTATTTTGGTTGGTGTTGTTATGGGTGTTTCTTCGTGGCATTGTAGCCCCGCCTCCAGCCCCACCCCTGGTTCCAGTGTAAATTAT
Organism: Silurus lanzhouensis; assembly: GCA_039877035.1. Lineage (NCBI taxonomy): Eukaryota > Metazoa > Chordata > Actinopteri > Siluriformes > Siluridae > Silurus > Silurus lanzhouensis. The sequence continues at coordinate 368,995 of JBCEWE010000181.1, forward strand.
AAAGTAATAAAATTTCTGCATTTCCTCTCCATCATCAATGTACTGTCTGATTTTCTCCTTTTTATCTCCTGCATAAGTGTTTGGATCTTTCACTCTTTAATACTAACCCCTGGGTGAAGGAAGGGCAGATCGCACTTAATCTGCTTTAGGATAGAGAGATATCTGAATGAAGGAGGGATGAGGGAGGAGAGGGAAGGAAAGAGCGAGAGAAGATGACAGAGAGAAGAAAAAGTCAGAGAGATAGAGGAAGTAAGGGGTGGAGAGGAAGAAAAAAAGGATAGGGTGAGAGAAGAAAGGAAAATATATATATATATAAATATATATATATATATATAGAGAGAGAGAGAGAGAGAGAGAGAGAGAGAGAGAGAGAGAGAGAGAGAGAGAGAAGAGACAGATAGCCATAAAGACACCAATCTCCATGATTCTTTTCTCGCAGGAGACGTTAGAGATGAGTATAAGCTCAGAGGAGAAAAGAGGACATGAAGCTTGAGTAAGATGTCGAATGAGGACTGACCTGATTTCAGGAGTAACGTGAACATGATATTCCGTACTCTCATCAGATTCACGAGGTAGTCACCTGGAATGGTTTTCAGGTCACAGCTGTGTCTTCTCAAGAGTTAATTTCCAGCCTTCTTCATTAGCGTTAGAGAATCAGTTGTCTTGTGCAGAGGAAAGTGTGAGTACAGAGTCAATAGGCCTTTTAGTGATACTACAACTACTGTACAAATTCATATTATGGATTTTAAGATCCATCATTACTTGAAGGTCAGTCAATCTGAAAAACTTTAAATATTTTCTCCACAACTATTAAACGCTATGATAAAACAGGATATCATCAGTATTGTAGCCAGAAAAGGAAGACCAAGAGCTACCCCTGCTGCAGAGGATGCGTTTGTATGTTTATACAAATTTATATAAATTCTTCTCAGGGTTCAAGTGGCAGACATATTTCTACATCCACTGTTCAGAGGACACTGTGTGAGTCAGGCCTTCAAGGTAAAAT
>JBCEWE010000181.1:377500-390000 GCA_039877035.1 Silurus lanzhouensis
AACACACACACACACACACACACACACACACACACACACACACACACACACACACACACACACACACACACACTCCATGACTGAAAACAGGGTATCATATGAGCCGCCAAACTGTTTGAGATTTGAGAAAGCAGTGATGTGAGATGTACAGAATGTGAACACACACACACACACACACACACACACACACACACACACACACACACACACACACACACACAAACACACTCACATATACACACTCACACATACACACTCACACATGCATGCTTAATCAGCACTAATAGCTGTGTATGGACAAATACGTTTCTGTAGAAACTGTGTATATTTATTAATAACGCTCTCAATCTGATCGTTTCTATAGCAACAGCGTCAAGCCGCCGCCCACATCAACGCGTACACACTTTACATAAAGTTCAGAGTCTCCAGTTTCAGCGCTCTGTAACAGTGTTAACTACAAGCTATAGCTTTATATTTATACTTCAAAAAATGATCAATTTAAATAAGACAATAAATGAATAAATAACAAACAATAATAAATTAATAAATAAATATGAAAAACATAAATATAAATATATTAAAATAAAATATATTAGAAATAAATGTAATATTCTTCTTAAACCCTTAATTAATTGGTTTAAAAAAAAGTATAAACGTAACTGTTATTATTATTATACCTTATTTATATTATAAGCGTATTAATAAATATAATCATAATTTCTCAATAGTAATTGATTTATTAGTAATTAAATGTAGCTATAATCAGATCAAAATAATAATATGTCAGTGTTCAATCAATTACAAATTTGTAATCATCTGCGTGTGATGCAGGAGGAACAGAACATTCGGGGAAAATAACAGTGATGAGAAGATCGGATCATTTTAGTGACTCGTTCATCAAACTGGACGAATCTTTTCTTGTCATTTAGTTCATTTCGTTCCTTTTGCCCTTTAATCACCTTCGGAACGTATGTGGGAGTCACGTGATAAAAGGATGAACTTTAGGAGGAGAAACTTTAAGATCACTAGAAAATAATCACTTTCAGGGTGGGAACAATGAGCTCCATGTCATTCCATCACCCCGTCATGCTTGTTTTTCTACTGCAGCCTGATGCAGATTTTCTATTCCGTCCACATGTGGTTCTCCCACAAACTGTTCCCACATTTTTCCCCTCACTTGAACTCGGAGACCCAAACCTGTTCCAGCATCACAATACCCCTGTGCACAAAAACAGCTCCATGAAGATCTGCTTTCCATGGGTTGGAAGATGTAGAAGATCTCCTGCTCTAGAGCTCCACTCACATTTAGTTATAATTTTTTGACCTGCATCATGACCTTGAATTTAGTATTTTGCTGGATCAAGTGCTATTTTTTATTTTGCTGGATAATGGGATGAATAATGAATATAATAATAATACGCTAGCAAAATAATTAGCATTTCCTCACACAGTAACACATCTCCGGTACTGTTTTTACTTCAAAATTACATTGACAGTCCATATTTTCTATCCTGTTTTCATTTTCTTTATTAATTTAAAAGAAGAAACTCTATGATACTAAACCCAAATTATACAAATGTTAAAAAAATGCATCTGGACAGCGATAAAATTTTGTACGATTTTCTAGCAGGTTCTATTTTCAAAGACATGCCTTCTGAGAGAAAGAGGGACTGGAGCTGAGAAGAAATCCTGAGCCCGGATATTGGTATAACAACCGCAAAAACTTTAAGCTAAAGCATTTGATTTTGTTGTTTTTTCACCCCCAGAATTGGATCGATCAAGAAGAGACTGAATACAGCGAGTAGACCAGCAGGACCAATATGGCCCCTGCATTTAAAACGGACCTCTGAACAATGCCATTTTTTGCTAGTTGATTGCTGAAACTTTTGGCAAAAATCCATACCAATAGTTTTTCCGGTCTGTTGTCATTACAAGAGCGGCCTCTAGAGGCGAATCATTGACACCACGTGCTGTTTGTTTTTACACGTGACAGTGCGTTGCACGAAGAGTGATATATTTATTATTTATTATTTATTAATTAAATAAATATATTTATTAATAAGTATATTCATATTTATTTGCTTTAGCACATTTACATGATTCAGTACTTGTTTTTATTTTTTATGAAGGTTAATATTATTTTACATCAAGTTTTATTATCCAGTTTCTATTTTTAAAATTAACGCATGATTAATTGGTAAAAGGCAGGTACGGTCCAACCTAGATATCGGTATCAGTAAAATCCACATCCACAATTGAGCTCTAATTATTAACGTAGTCTAATCATTTGTTGGATTCACCCACAGACAATCTGCATATTCATAAGCAAGTAAATGTTTTGATTTTAATAGCAATTATTATGAAAAATGGCATTATGGTCATTATGATAGTAATACAGTGGAACCTCGGAGCTCGCGAGGGTTAGGGACCAAGACCGGTCGCGAGTTCCGAATTTTCGATTTAAATGAGTAAATAACACTATTTCACTGCATAACACTTAATTATTAGACTATTTTAACAATACTTTATGTAAATTAACAGCAATTACAATGCTTAATTAAAAAAAATAAAGTACAGGTACAGTAAAGTATGCAGTAGAGAAGTACAGAAAATACAGTACAATACAGTATGTTATATTTTATAGTTTAAATGAATAATACATAATAAAAATAGTTTTAAAGCATTTTTTAGACAATTTTAATGAGATAAACCTTGATTAGAAATGTTAAAACTAGCGTTTTGAGCAGCTCGCGGTTGCTCACGAGCCGATCTGAGTGAGAGTCGCCGGTCGGAATGAAAGTCGCGAGCATGCGAGGTCGCGAGCGCTGAGGCCGCGAAGCTCCGAGGTTCCACTGTAATGCACTTTTAATTGGTGATGTATCTGTTGAAAGGTTTCTTATTTGTCTGTACGGTGCAGAACAAAATAATAAACTAATCTAGCATTAGTATGTAAAATAAATACATCTAAAATCATAATTAAATATCCACTATAACACTCGTAGTCACTCTGACTATGTCATTTTCTGTTACAGACCAAACACCAGTAAAGAAAGGAAAAATTAAGTGTCCCTCACAGAAAAATTATTGTGGACCCCTGGATTAGAGGAACAATTTTCCCACCATGACTGGACACCTGCATAGAACATAACAGATATGTGTACATAGCAGGAGTGTGAGTGAATGAAGGCTCCCCAAAGCAATAAAAAAAATGTCCTTTAAATCTTGGAAAACCGAAATTAAATCACAAAGAACTCCGGGAAATGACCCCTGGACCCTAAGTATGTTTAATCCCTTACAGATCCAGATGCTTCGTCTAAAAGAAAATCTGGCAACCTCAGAGATATGAGCGATATGAGAGATAATGTGAACAGGCAAACCCAGGAATCCTGATGTGTAACCCGATTCTGAATTTACATAACTTTTGAATCGACGATTCTAAACGGCCACTTACAAATTTTATGCTATAATCCGAAGTTTGTTAATAAATAAATTTACTTTTCTAGCTAAATAAACCGCTCCTATTCCGTGGTGTACAATGGTACCTCATTGGCTCCCCAACAACAATTCATCGCTCCCACTTCTCACCTCTCTCATCTCTTTCTCAAGCCTGAAGTCAGGGAGCGTCTCAAGACAGAAGATGACAATGGACACCACGATGACCATGACGCTGATGATGGCGATGATGCGGGCCCCTCCGGACGACTCGGGGTGCTCGAACAGCATCCACAACTTCCTCTTGACCTCGTTCTGTGGAAGTGGCTTTGGCTCCTCTTTTTGGAAACCCTCGTCCTCCCTGAAGCGGGTCATGACCTCTTCGCCGAGCTCGTAGAAGCGCAGCTCGTCCATGAAGATATCTAGGGGCACGTTGGCTGGCCGGCGCAGACGTCCCCCGGACTGGTAGAAGTACAGGATGGCATCGAAGCAGAAGCGGTTGCGGTCCAGGAAGAGCTCATTGCGGAGAGGGTCGAAGTAACGCAGGCGGCGCTGCGGGTCGCCGAGCAGCGAGTTGGGAAACTGTGCCAGGGTGCGAAGTTGCGTCTCATAACGCATCCCTGAGACGTTGATGGCCAGACGCTCACTCAGCGCCCATCCGCCTGACCTTCTGCTCTCTCTTTTACTCTTCTCCTTCTTTCCTCCTTCATGTTCTTTCTCACCCTTCTCAGCCTTGTTGCGTTGCTCTTTGCTCCTTTTGTCGCTCTCGTTTTCCACCGTCTCTCCACCACCTCCTCCCCCAAGACTGTCCATCTTCACCCGTATACCGGCACCTCCCGGAGTCTCTCCAGGCTGCGCCTTTCTCCCTGCGAGGGCAGAAATGCAATCATGTCACTTGAGCATGATACTCCCAGGCCGAAGCAAATGCCTCATGCCAAAGTAGACGACCTCTGAGTGTGTGAACAGAGCAACTATCTCACACACACACACACAACACACACACACACACACACACACACACACACACACACACACACACACACACACGACTTATATGAAATATTCCTTAACTAACTCTTGCTCTCAATAAAGTGCTTACTTCAGCTGGTTCGATTTACAGCATACACTTTGGAGTCCACCTTCGAATTCACACTCACGCTACGTTCAACATTCAGAAGCGAAAGTTTTCACAATTTGTGACTTAACATCAGCGTTTCTCAAAATAGAAACATCGCTAGTTCAGTTAGCAGGCAACACTGAGCACAATTAAATGTCCATTTTCCTGTAAACGAGCCGAAACAAAACACAACTATACAATATAATATCCACTATAAAGCAATAGAACAAATGCTACTCATCTTAAATTATTTATTGGCTTTAATAATCGAAGTCTAATAAAAAAAAATGTGTTAATAGGAAGTAGATTTGTTAATTTAAATATTTAAATATATTTTTTCATTTAAATATTACATTTATTACATTTCTTTCTTTGGAAATTCAACTAAATATCTTTAAAAAAAAACAATTTAACAATTTGATATAAAGATGTAAAATGAGAAAAAAAATCAGTAAATGCCAAGCAACAAAAAGAATGAAAAAAAGAATAAATAATAGTTTTTTTTATAATTGAATAAAATATATATTTATAAAAAAAATTTTTATCAAAATAAAAAATAAAATACTGTATTATTATTATTATTAATTATTATAAATATTAAAAATGATTGATAATTATTATTTAGAATAGGATGTAATTTCAAAATATTTTATGTATCAAAATTAATTATTAATTATTATTAATTAATATTACTGTTGTTGTTTGATTTTTTATTCATTATTTTACCATTTAAACACACAAACTGTTATTTCGACAGCCTTGATTTTTTTTTAAATAAAGTCTTTATAGATTTTTTTTTTATATTGAGTCGGTTAATTTTTTATTCTGTTTATCAATATTTCCAATGTATGGATTAAAAAATGACACCTCGAGAAGAAGTTTGAAGTAAAACACAGTATTTTTTATATTTTATTATTCATGGTTTTCTTTTAATGCGTTTTAAACAGCTTCGTATTTAACGCATGGAGGAAAGTGATATAAAAAATGTCACCCACTCAGAAATGAGAAAAGCTGAGTGTGTTATGATGTGATTAATTATAATTATTGTCAGTTTTATATTGTTGGGTGTATTTTTATTTTTTTGTTGTTTAGTGCAATTTATATGCTGAATAATTAAATAGTAAATTATTTATTATTTAAAAATATTAACAAATATAATATATATAAAATAAAAGGGTAAATTTAAAAAATCTGACTGACCCACACACACACACACACACACACACACACACACACACACACACACACAGTGCCAGCTGTGATCTAAAGTGAACCATAAACACAATAATCCTCTGAAGCCTGTAGACTGAACCTGGTCGAATGGTACTTTCCATTTATAGATTTCAAATATAAATATATATAGAAACCCTGATTGATATTAAAATGTCTGAAACTTTTCCATGATCATTCGATTTGCTGTTCGGTTTGAGTGAATTCTCATAGCCGTACTCACGTCGAGCTGATTAATAAACTTCAGGAAGACGTGTCTCCCAGTGCTGTACTGCTGTGGACTGAACCACACTCAGGACGCGCTCTGTTTTCTTGACCCTGTCCACAACACCGTGAGCCTTGTGGCCCCACACCTCCGTGTGTCCATCAGTCTGTCGCTGTCCTACAGGGGGCGTCCTATTTCATCTCATCCCCCGTTTTCCGTCTCATTCGCTTATCTCGGGAGCTGTTTAGTGGACGACCACCTCTCATATCTCTCTCAAGTCTCTCTCTCTCGAGTCTCTCATCTCTCGCTGCCTCTTCTACACGGGAATGCTGTCATGTTGAAATTCAATCCAGGTTTCATCACCCCGAGCTCCCCGTAAACGCCAGGCCTTAATTTAGAAGGTCACACTCGTTTTTTTTTTTTTTTCTTTCTGCAGCGTCTTCCTTCTGCTGTCATTACTTCTTTATTCTTTATTTTTATTCTTTCTGCTCTGATCCAATTCAATCCGACTTGATACTTCGGATCCATAGACATAAAATTCAGTATGATGTTGTGTTGGGATACAATGTGATACAATACGAATGCAATACGGTATGATACTGTTTTATAATACGAGGTGATAAAAGACGATACAATGCAGTATGATACTCTGTAATGATGTGATATAATACAGTATGGTATGATTAGATACGATATAATATGTAAGGATACAATGCAATATAATACAATATAATACAATAGAGTATGATACACTTATGATACTATATAATACAATACAGTAAAATATAATACAATACAAATACAGTATGATTAAATACGATACGATACATACAGTATAATACCATATGATACAATTTAATATGATATAATACAATACAAAAAGAATACAGTATGATACGATACAATACGATATGATAGCGTACAATGCGATATGATACGTTACGATATGAAACGATGCAATACCAATACAATGCTATAACATGATACAAAAAACACAGTATAATATAATAAATTATATGATACAATTATACAATACGGTAAGCTACGATACAATACAGTACGATAACGCGTTATGATACGATAAAATACAATATGATACGTTATGATACCATTTTATGATACGACACGATACAATATGTTAAGATACAATATGATATTAATATGACTATGTATTCGTATGAATATGAATATGTAATTGGATCAGTATCGATAACGACGATACTGGTCTCGAAAGTATCGGATCGAGAAGAAAAGTATTGGTATCCTGGATTATTGTGTATGTGACAAATAAAATTAGAAATGAATTTAATAACGTATGGTTCTGTGTTACGATATGAAACTAAATAAAACAGTATGAGAATATGATATGATACTGTATTTATAAACGATACATACGGTGGCCGAGAAGTGCAAAACAAAATAACAAATTTAAAAACACATTAACAAATCCGAAAACACAACGACAAAATTCTGACAAATCGGAAAAGGTAGGTATAGTTTGTATATGGAAACTTACAGATCATTGGACAAGACACCTGTCTGTCAAGATATACAGGTGAGTGGCAGGTTTCTCGTCCAATGATCTTTAAGTTTCCATTCACAAACTATACCTACCTTTTCCGATTTGTCTGAATCGTTGCACGAAACACATTACCAAATCCAAAAAACACAAATCGGAAAAGGTAGGTATAGTTTGTGAATGGAAACTTAAAGATCATTGGACGAGAAACCTGTCACTCACCTGTATATCTTGACAGATATGACAATAAAGGCCTGTAAAAGAACATTTTATCCAGGTGTTTAGATCCTGACTGTGTCCCATCCATATTCCAATTCATTCAAATAGCACAAGAAAAATCTTTTTATTACATTCATTCAGAAAAGCGCACAAAAACCATTTCTTACAATCCTCCATACAACAACAAACTACAAACCAGGTCACTTAGTCTGTCACATGACCTGTAGCCCCGCCCTACTTCTGCCACCCAACCCAAATTTACCTGTCCATCTGTTCTGAAACTTTAGATATCCACAGAAATCTTCGGTTCATCACGAAGTCTCGCGTCTACATTCAGACGATTTCGATATTCTGGTTTATGTTCCTGCATAACTTTTCTTGTGGGTTTGATGATCACCTGACTGCGAGCTCGCTTCGTCCTCCCGAGTTGTTCCTCGCATTTGCATTCCCATGCAACCACAACATTTAAATAACGTCACACAAAACACACACATCTGAGATACATTACACACATCCACCTCCGCTAATTCATCTCCATTCAGCCATAGAAAGAACATTATTTTAGTTGAATCCATTATTTATACACTTTATGGATAAAAGTTTGATGAATGTGCTTTTTTTTCAACATCGCAATCCACATTGTGTCCCTTTGTTGTGTCATAATAAGCTCCAATCTTCTGGTTAGATGTTCCACTAGATTTTGTGGAGATTTTTGGGGTGCAGTCGGCATTCACATTCATCTCAAAGCTGATCAACAGGGTTTATGGCCGGAGATTTTCCACTCCAACCGATTTGAAGCATATCTTCATAGAGCTGGGACAGGTTTGCATCTCCTAGTTCAACTGAAGGGAAAAGTTTATACTGCATCCAAATATGTCCTGTACAACTGTGTTTCAACTTTGTTTAGAGAAGAACCACATATGGATGGAAAAATTCCGGTGTCTCAATACTTTTTAGAAATAGTATAATGTTTCTTGTCACATTGTGATTGATGCTTCAACAGTTTGTCATTTTTTTATTTATGATTTGTATAATTTTTTTTTTTAACGTAACAAAAGAAGTCCAGTCCATTGCAGATTTGTAATATACGTCATAAGTAAAGTATACAGTAAACAAAAAATATAGAAAAAGAAAAAATAGAAGGTGGTAAATCAGTAGTTAAGGCATTGGACTACGGATCAGAAGGTTGTGAGCTCAAATCCCTGCACTACCAAGCTACCAGTTCTGGGTCTTTTAGAAAGACCCTCCCAACAACTCAGTTTTAAGTCGCTCTGTATAATGTAAATGTAATTTTACCAGTATCGATAATACTGGTGTTGAAAGTATCGGGTCGAGAAGAAAAGTATTGGTATCGTCCATCCCTGCTTCATAGTACTTGATATTCCTGGTCTCGCCTTTCAGTTTTGCTATTGATGTGTATATGCTGTTTGTCGCCCTCTACTGACGGCTGTGTGTAACTGCATCCTGTGATTGTGTGTGTGTGTGTGTGTGTGTGTGTGTGTGTGTGTGTGTGTGTGTGTGTGTGTGTGTGTGCGCGTGTGTGATTGCGGAAGCAAAACAAAAATCACCTGACTGTCAGTCTGTAGGACAGTGTTTCAGTTCCTATCAGCAGGTTGGTGAAGAAGCAAGCTGCAGAAACATGGCAAGCGCACAGAGGTACCAGGACAAGGTGGTGATCGTGACCGGGGGTTCGAAGGGGATCGGGAGGGGCATCGTCAAAGCGTTCGGTAAGTTCCTGCTGATATGGAAAGGAGAAGATTATAAGTGATAAAGAAAACGTGGTAAAGTTATTGGAGTTATTAAAATGTGTGATTTTTGCAGTGCAGAACGGGTCAAAAGTTGTTTTCTGCGCCAGAGGAGGTAAGAAGCGTCTTATAAGTATATTTCTATATCATTTTGGAGAGTTACTTTTGTTTCCTTGCAACACACTAAATCTATAAACACACGGACAGTTTGTATCTCCAAACATTCAGCTGAAATACTTTGCTGTTCCTCTTGTAAAACTTGCCAGAGATGTTCTTCACTAGTTGGAGATGTTCTTCTTCATTCCAGAGCAGTTCAGTAGGATTGAGTTGCGGTGACTGGGCAGGTGGTTTCATGATAGATATCACTCCAGACGTCTGTCTGCTCTCTAAATAACACTTACAGAACTCAGACTCGCGCTGCTGCTCATCGTCTTGTCGTACGGTGAAGTCGGTTCCTATGAGCCGCAGTCCAGAACTACATGGTGATGAAGTGTGGAATGGGAGACATTGGTTCAGGATTCCTTTCACTTTCTGGAACTTCATTGCTCCAAAACAACCTCAATGGAGAAAATCCTGTTCTCCAATGAAACTATTGTCCAAATGAGGTTCAACAGTTACACCTCATTGGACAAATAGTTCTTTATTATTAGTTTTTTCTGTAATGAAATACTGCCTCATTTGCATACTGCATTTGGGTGGAAATACAGCAGCTGAATCGCAGGTAACTGCAGACCCACTCAGCTGGATCTAACCCAACTTGTTCACTTGCAAACTCGGAATCCCGTGCAACGTGTAGGGTGAGGAAATCATTACGGTTCATTATGTCATAAGAGAATGAAGATTATTAGGAAGAGATTTACGTAAACACACGGTGCATTATATAGAAGTCAAACCATTATTTTATACTAAAACCCGTTTAGACCCATAGTGTCACAGAGTGAGGGTTTGTGTGGAAACGATTGCATGGTGAGAATCGAGACGAATTCTCAGTGGCCTTTTTATCAGACATGTCGAGCGCTGGATGTCGCAACAGGAGGATTGCGACACGTAGGGAAATGGGGGAAGGAAACGTGACTCGCGCTGGTCCGACGGCGTGAACACGCCCAGACAGGTTTGGGAAGTTCTGTGCTGGTGTCCGAGCGACTTCACTGGCGTAAATGAGATGCCGCATTGTTTGGGACACGTTTTTAGGAACGTTTGGCAGTAGTTTATTCAGAGTGTCGATCGTGGCATGATGGGCCGTGGAGTTTTACTCGGAGTGGTGCGATAAACAAAAATCCTCGAGAGACAGAATGTGGGTGGAGACTCCTGGCTGATAACAGGAGGTCAGAGAACAGAGGTGAGGAACATCTCAGAACACGGGCAAAACATTGAACCTTGAGGTACACCAGCCGAAAGATCACGTCGGGTTTCTCTTTTCTCAGCCAAGATTAGAATCTGAGAAACGACGAGAAAAGAGCATTGTAATTACATTTTCAGGGTGTAATCTACTCTGTGTGTGTGTGTGTGTGTGTGTGTGTGTGTGTGTGTGTGTGTGTGTGTGTGTGTGTGTGCGTGTGAGTGAGTGTGTGTGTGTTTACTCTTTACTGTGAACAATCCCCTCATAATAAACTGTAAGACTCGAGAACTGACTTTGGACTCAGATTGCACATCTACTACACCGAGGAGTCACATGTTTACACACACACACACACACACACACACACACACACACACACACGACCAGAAAACGCATGTGTTCTTTCACAAATTTCAATCATATTTCATTTTCTGTGCAATTCCTTTCTATTAGAGTTGCGTTTATTTTGTACGGAAATCCCGCAGCTGATGATTGGAAGTGATTCGTTTATTGTAATATCGGAATGTAAAGTATTTCTTTTTCCCCCCGCACAAGTGGAAGCAGGTAAACGTGTGGAGGACGAGCTGAACAAAGCTGGACCGGGTTTGTGTCACTTCGTGTTATGTGACATCTCTAAAGAAGAGGAGATTAAGGTGCGTCTCACAAATCCGTTGTCTTTAACTGCGTTATTTGTAGTGTTTATGTTTGATTTTTGTGTGTGTGTGTGTGTGTGTGTGTGTTTTCCTTAGATGCTGATCAACACGACCGTCGAACGCTTCGGAAAAATCGACTGTCTGGTGAATAACGCCGGCTGGCGTAAGTGTCCGACTTCACGACTTTACTATTTACTTACACACCAACGCTGCTGAACTCTGGGCTCTGATTGGCCGGCTCGTATTGACGGATACATCATTGTTTCTATAGTAACGTCTCGTTTGTGGGGACGTACAGCCTGAATTTTATGTTAGTGGACTTTTAAAAAAAACAGAGATACTGTATGATGAGGTTAATGGAAGGAGTCTCCAGTGTCCGAGCTCCGCAGGAGTCAAGTTCCAAGTGTATTTGTAGAGAAAATGAAGTAGGAGGGAAAAAAAACAGGATCGTTTTTAGACACCTGGAAGTTTGTGGACACCTGACCACATTTATACTCCAAGTGCTGTTATAATGAGCTCCACTCTTCTGGAAAGATCCACTAGATGTTGGAGATTCGTTCAGCCACAGGAGTGAGAAGGTGAGGAGGCTTGGGGTGCAGTCAGCGTTCACATGGAGATCTATAGCAGAAAATCTTCCACACATTTCCAACCCATGTAAAGCAGATCTTCATGGAGCTAGCTTTAGGATCATTTGGGGGATAATTGATCTGATTCATGATTGAGGATTGTGGATTTTCCTCTAACAGCACAATGTGGAGATTTAAAAATGTGTAATGTGATGGTTCTCTGTGCTCAGATCCTCCTCATAAACCCACGGACGAGACCAGCGCGGACGAGTTCAGAGATTTACTCAACCTGAACCTGATCAGCTACTTCCTCGCGTCCAAGGTGAGACGTCTGATTGTCCGATCCGGTTTTTACTCATCTGCTTATCGGGCAGAAACAATTTAGCAACGATGTACATGTTTTTTAAGAGACACGTTACTTCGGTTTATGTGCAAGAAACTCGGTAAAAAGGTTCAAACACACAAGAAATGAGTG
>JBCEWE010000181.1:395000-401799 GCA_039877035.1 Silurus lanzhouensis
GGAACAGGAAGAAGGAAAGGAAGAGAAGAAGAAGAAGAAAAAGAAAAAGAAGGAGGAGCATGAAGAGGAGGAAGGGGAAAAATAAGGAGAAGGGAGGAGAAAAAGATAATGATGATGAGGATGATGATGATTATATTGATGATGATGATGATGATGATGATGATGATAGTAACAGTTGAACACATTGGTCTTAGTTAATAAAGCTTCTGGTGCCTACACAAACATGACGGCATGATCCATATTAATAAGAAATTTAACAAAAAAACAACATTTTATTGATCTTCCCCAGGACCAAGGCTGAGAACCTTGAGAGACCAGGTGGAGAACCAGGTGGAAAACCAGGTGGAGAACCAGGTGAAGAACCAGGTGGAAAACCAGGTGAAGAACCAGGCCCCTACAGAGCTTTACTTCACTGCGATTTGAAACGCACATTCTTCTCTCCCCGGAAACACGAACCCGGAACGTTGAAGAAGGCGGTGTTTGTTTCCAGCCGGTGAGGTTTCGGTGTGAATCGATGTCATGGCAGCTCTTCGGACGGTGGGTTCAATCAAACCTCCTTTTATCCGCGCGCGCGTTTCTGCGTTAATAATTAACATCTGCACAATAAAAGTGTCTCTTTAATCATCCTCCGATTCTTCAGCCCCAGACTGAGACTTTACAGCTGTCTGGAGGTCAAACTAATACAGAAACCAGCAAAAAAAATAATAATAAATAAACTTTTAAAGACGCGTCACAGCCGATTTCCGTAAATAAAAGAACACACGTGCGAAGGGTTTGTTTTGTTTGTATATTTTCTGTATGTTATTTACCTTGAATATAGATCAAGGTGTTTGCATTCTTTCCAGACAAACCTGAAGTGCAGGATGTTTGCTGATCATTAGCTTTCTGATGCAATATGCATTTCTGGCACGTTTGTTTAAAACTAATAATAATAATAATAATAATAATAATAATAATTATAAAATCACGTGATCTTCCCAAGCTGGGAATGACGCCATATACTTTATATTTAAAATTAATGCATTTGTTTGTTTCAAAGCAGTTTCAATGTGTGCTCAAAAAAATCGCTCGATTGTTGTCATAGTCTAATTAGCATACGCAAATGCATCAAGATTCTAGTGACGTCACAGTCTGTTAGATGATAAAAATAAAATCTGAAAAGACACAAAAAAAATTCAAGTGCAGTCAGAAGTCTGTTGTGAAAGTGGTTTCAGCGTTTTGTGTGGGTGATCACTGATTGGTTGTTAGGGGGGAAATACAAATCATGTATTAGGATCCCTGATTGGCTGTCAGGAAAGAAAGCGGTCAGTAATTATTCATTTGAAATAATGGTAATTATTTTGGTGATTAAATGGTGAATTGTGATTGGTTGTGAGAGATAGTGATGAGCTGTGGTTGGTTGTGAAGGATAGTGGTGAGCTGTGATTGGTTGTGAGAGATAGTGGTGAGCTGTGGTTGGTTGTGAGAGATAGTGATGAGCTGTGGTTGGTTGTGAAGGATAGTGGTGAGCTGTGGTTGGTTGTGAAGGATAGTGGTGAGCTGTGGTTGGGGATGTGATGAGTGTGGTGGTTGTGAGGATAGTGGTGAGCTGTGGTTGGTTGTGAAGGATAGTGGTGAGCTGTGGTTGTGGTGTGTGAGCTGTGGTTGGTTGTGAGAGATAGTGATGAGCTGTGGTTGGTTGTGAAGGATAGTGGTGAGCTGTGGTTGGTTGTGAAGGATAGTGGTGAGCTGTGATTGGTTGTGAGAGATAGTGGTGAGCTGTGGTTGGTTGTGAGAGATAGTGGTGAGCTGTGGTTGGTTGTGAGAGATAGTGATGAGCTGTGGTTGGTTGTGAAGGATAGTGGTGAGCTGTGATTGGTTGTGAGAGATAGTGGTGAGCTGTGGTTGGTTGTGAGAGATAGTGGTGAGCTGTGGTTGGTTGTGAGAGATAGTGGTGAGCTGTGGTTGGTTGTGAGGGATAGTGGTGAGCTGTGGTTGGTTGTGAGGGATAGTGGTGAGCTGTGGTTGGTTGTGAGGGATAGTGGTGAGCTGTGGTTGGTTGGTTGTAAGGGTCTGTAATGTCAAGGGCTGCGTGATAATGCGGAGAGTACAGGGAGATCCGGCAGCAGGAAAAAGTTTGCGTCCCAAGTCATCCAGGGCATGAGAGCATTTTATATTAAATACAACAAAGAAAAGCGTAACCTGGAAGTGATGTAAAGCGGCGCGTGAGTGCGAAGGAAGTAACGCTGATGCACGTGACCAGAAAACTCACTGGTCCACGGGTGAAGATGAAACATCAGCGCGGTGAGTAAAAACTGTTCCATCGTGTGAAAAATGGTGCAGTTTAATGCGGTTTTGACATTTGTTGTTGGGGACAGTAGTGACCATTGATCAGTTATTTACAGAGAGTGTTGAATTGTGATTGGTTGTGAGGGACAGTGGTGGTTAGTGATTGGTTGTGAGGGACTGTATTGATGAGTAATAGATCCAAAAAATGTTTTTCCCACAAATGAAAATTCCAGTAAAAATCCAAAACACGGGTATCAGTAAGATTCCGGGGGAAACAGAATGAAATGCAGGAAAAATGATGTAAAATGAAAGTCATGTTTAAATACTGAGAACTTCAGAACATCAGGACAGAATCGAATCACTATGAACACACACACACACACACACACACACGGATTAAAATGCATGCTAAAATCTAGCAGTGGTATGTGACCGCTAAAGCTTGACCCTTATGTCATGTGACCCCTTTTTAACAACTGCAACACACACACACACACAAACAAGTGTCACCTTGACTGAGATTGGCGTTGTGTATTGTGTTGAACTGATCTGAGAGCCACGTTGAATAAAGAAATAATTCTCTCTCTCTCTCTCTCTCTCTCTCTCTCTCACACAGACATTATGTGCACGTTTCCTGCGGTCTCTCCCGGTGCGTTCCGGATCTCTACGCTTCGCCAGCTCCTCTTTCAAGGTAACTTTGATGAACAGAGACGTAACTCGATCCCTCAGCTCAGTTTTCCCCCCTGGCTACGCCCCCTGCTGGTGACAGAACTCGCATGACGAGGGTTTTTCTTGCACTCTTGGGCGGGGTTTCTGTTTTATAGGCTACATGTCCGAGCTGGTCTGGAATTTTTCTGAACTTTTATACTGACTTGTTTCTTTACTTTTTTTTGCTCTTCCACACTCTGCAGCACTCTGTCCATTTTCCTGTCCTCCCTCACTGCTCTTAATTTAAAGAAATTTTTCATGTTTGTCAAACGCATGCAACAATCAATCAAACCCTCTGTTTTCTTCTATTTGTCTGCTTTTACTTTCACCCCTTTGTCTTTTGTCGTCTGTCTTTCTCCCCCCCTTTTCGTTTTTCCCCGAGCCAGGCTGTGGATCTGACCATCGAGAAGAGGCAGACTCCGAACCCCAAGCCCGACCCGTCTTCCCTGGGCTTCGGGAAGTATTTCTCCGATCACATGTTGACAGTGAAGTGGACGGAGAAAGGAGACTGGGAAGCTCCTGAGATTAAACCCTTCCAAAACCTGTCTCTGCACCCGGCGTCCTCTGCCCTGCACTACTCCATCGAGGTGCTGTTACTCATTCAGCTCACAACGTCATAAAAAAAATGGGGTGATTCTATTGTGGGTGTGGCCAACACACACACACACACACACACATACACACACACACACTACAGCTGACTGATGAATAGATACAACATGACATATGGATATATGATATCTGACCTAAAGATGACCCATCAGACAGATTGATAATTATAATAGATAGATAGATAGATAGATAGATAGATAGATAGATAGATAGATAGATAGATAGATAGATAGATAGGTCATATTTTTTTCTATCCAAGCTTATCAGAGAGAAAAAAAGTTGTGTTGTAAATAGAAAGGTACAAAGTATAAGCTTAGGGGTGTACATACTTATGCAACTGGGAACTGAATCCCCAAGTGTTTTTAGTAATTTTTGCCCACTTGATTTTTACATGTTGTAATTGAGAATGTGTACACTTTAGATCCACTGCAGATCTCAGACGCCTGATTGTTTCTAGTGCAGACTGGATTTGATGTGTGTGTGTGTGTGTGTGTGTGTGTGTGTGTGTGTGTGTGTGTGTGTGTGTGTGTGTGTGTGTGTGTGTGTGTGTGTGTGATTAGTTGTTCGAGGGGATGAAAGCCTTTCGGGGAGTGGATAATCAGATCCGTCTGTTCCGGCCAATGCTGAACATGGAGCGCATGTATCGCAGTGCAGATCGCTGCTGCCTGCCTGTGAGTCTCTTACACACACACACACACACACACACACACACACACACACACGCGCACGCACGCACACACACGCGCACGTCTTTTCACCGAATGTAACACATGCTTGGTTTTGAAGTTCTGGTTTCTCTGCAGTTGTTTAATAAGAGTGAGCTGCTAGAGTGCATTAAGAAGCTGATTACGCTGGACCAGGAGTGGGTTCCGTACTCCACCGACGCCAGCCTTTACATCAGACCCACCTTCATCGGCACCGAGGTGGGAGATCTGCTGACCCGCATCAATACCACAGAACCACAGTATCATTACGATATCATGATCCCATCATTCTTACCACAGTGTCATAACGCCATTATCACCAACGCCACCACAGTCATAACGCCACCACAGTCATAACGCCACCACAGTGTCATAACACCACCACAGTCATAACGCCGCCACCACCACAGTGTCATAACGCCATCATCATCACCACCACCACCACAGTGTCCTGAAACACTTAAATTAGCACTTTTCAAGTTGGTAGAATTCTAGAGTTATATTTATATTAAGTTTGTAATCTTGCGTACCAGTGTAGATTTATTAATTACTAGAGACTCAAAACACTTTTGTACATCACTCTGGATAAGGGCGTCTGCTAAATGCCGCATATGTAAATGTAAATGTGTCATAACACCACCACCACAGTCATAACGCCATCACCACCACCACCACCACCACAGTGTCATTACGCCATCACCACCACCACCACAGCATCATTACGCCACAACCACAGTATCATAACGCCATCATCACCACCACCACCACAGTGTCATAACACCACCACCACAGTCATAACGCCATCACCACCACAGTGTCATTACGCCATCACCACAGTGTCATAACGCCATCACCACCACCACCACAGTGTCATAACACCACCACCACAGTCATAACGCCATCACCACCACAGTGTCATTACGCCATCACCACAGTGTCATAACGCCATCACCACCACAGTGTCATTACGCCATCACCACAGTGTCATAACGCCATCATCACCACCACCACAGTGTCATAACGCCATCACCACAGTCATAACGCCATCACCACCACCACCACAGTATCATAACGCCATCACCACAGTCATAACGCCATCACCACCACAGTGTCATTACGCCATCACCACAGTCATAACGCCATCACCACCACCACCACAGTGTCATAACGCCATCACCACAGTCATAACGCCATCACCACCACCACCACAGTGTCATAACGCCATCACCACAGTCATAACGCCATCACCACCACCACCACCACAGTGTCATAACGCCACCACCACCACAGTGTCATAACGCCACCACCACCACAGTGTCATAACGCCATCACCACCACCACCACAGTGTCATAACGCCACCACCACCACAGTGTCATAACGCCACCACCACCACAGTGTCATAACGCCATCACCACCACCACCACAGTGTCATAACGCCATCACCACAGTCATAACGCCATCACCACCACCACCACCACAGTGTCATAACGCCACCACCACCACCACAGTGTCATAACACCACCACCACCACAGTGTCATAACACCACCACCACCACAGTGTCATAACGCCATCACCACCACCACCACAGTGTCATAACACCACCACCACAGTCATAACGCCATCACCACCACCACCACAGTGTCATAACACCACCACCACAGTCATAACGCCATCACCACCACCACAGTGTCATAACGCCATCACCACCACAGTGTCATAACGATATCATGATCCCATCATTCTTACCACAGTGTCATAACACCACCACAGTGTCATAACGCCATCACCAACACCACCACCACTGTCATTACGCCATCACCACCACCACAGTGTCATTTTCACCACCATCACCAACACCACCGTGTCATTACAATATCATTATGATGTCACTACAATGTCATTGGTATATCACCGCCACGATTAGCCCACTGATGCTAAGTCGCTAGTCCCAGAACCGTGTTTGGCATCGTATCTGTTACACTGACCTTTTTAGTTCTCTTGTATCTGATTTCTCAGCCTACTTTAGGCGTGTCTCGAGCAAACCACGCCCTCCTGTTTGTCATCGTGGGGCCGGTGGGGCCGTACTTCGCTACAGGAGCCTTCAATCCCGTGTCTCTGCTGGCCGATCCTCGATTCGTTCGGGCCGCTAGGGGCGGAGTCGGGGCGTACAAGATGGGCAGGTGAGAGGCCGAAAAATATTTAATTTTTTAAATAAATCATTAACCTTAAACACAAAACATTGGAACGAATCAATTTACACACTTTCTAAATGTTCTAAATTATTTTTCTGGGTGATCATTTAATCAATTTTGGTTTATTCTTGTTACATTTTTGCAATATTTATCTTATGATTCTATTGATTTTTTTGGACATTTTTTCCCCCTCACACTTTTTTTTTTTCTTGACTTTTGCCTTTTTTTCATTCATAAAACTTTATATATAAAGTCATAAAGAAATATGTTTTTATTGGTTGACCACAAACACTAAAATCTACAGCTGGAGGTA
>JBCEWE010000181.1:402350-474850 GCA_039877035.1 Silurus lanzhouensis
TCGTTTTCATGGTGTGTGTGTGTGTGTGTGTGTGTGTGTGTGTGTGTGTTTCAGTAATTATGGCCCCACTATTGCCATCCAGAGTGAGGCGGTGAAGCAGGGCTGTCAGCAGGTGCTGTGGCTGTATGGCGACAAGGAGGAGATCACCGAGGTTGGCACCATGAACCTCTTCATCTACTGGACCAATGAGAAAGGAGGTGAGCACACTCCGTCTTTCTCTCTTTCTTCCTTTGTACGTGTAAAACACACTACACGTCTGAAAAACGTGGACATTTCTGTACATGTTTTGGAATTTAGTCTCAGTGATGTTCACTATCACTTCAATCATCCTCCTGACTTCTCACATGTCCAGGTGTTCCAGGTGTTTATTCCTCACCTGAATGTTCAATTATGCCCCACTATTGCCATCCAGAGTGAGGCGGTGAAGCAGGGCTGTCAGCAGGTGCTGTGGCTGTATGGCGACAAGGAGGAGATCACCGAGGTTGGCACCATGAACCTCTTCATCTACTGGACCAATGAGAAAGGAGGTGAGCACACTCCGTCTTTCTCTCTTTCTTCCTTTGTACGTGTAAAACACACTACACGTCTGAAAAACGTGGACATTTCTGTACATGTTTTGGAATTTAGTCTCAGTGATGTTCACTATCACTTCAATCATCCTCCTGACTTCTCACATGTCCAGGTGTTCCAGGTGTTTATTCCTCACCTGAATGTTCAGATTTTTTCTATCTAATGGTAAGATTATACATTGCTGTTTTGCTCAGGAAAAACATGAAACATGTAAGTTGGTTATTTTTGTCATCTGATTTCCATTCGACCAAAGACAAAACGACACACAAAATTCAATATGGTACTGAAAGTTCACTTTTATTTCTTTGGTTCAGACAGACAACAAATCATCAATTTATTTAAATGTCTTCTGACTTCTAACAGGCCTTTGATGTGCAAGAAAAAAAAAAGGTGAAATAAAACCAGATGTTTTTTCCTGTTGTGTCTGCATGAAGTTACAGCTCTGCCTCTGCCATGTTAATCCGTATTCTATGTGACTCTCAGGACACGCCTCAGCCTTCGTAGTGTTGTGATGCGTCACGTAGCAGCAGCAGTGCTGAGAGAACGCGCTCGAGAAACGGTTGAGCGGCGAGAAATCAATTAACATATATATATATAAAAGGGCTGTCAATGAACACGTTAATAACGCGTTAACGCAAATTCGTTTTAACCGCACAAATTTTATTACTGTGCTATCAACGCAGCACGCATTTCTGTGACCGTTTTTATCAAAAATAGAAATAAATAAATATAAAAGGCTAAAGATTATAAAAAATAAGGCTCAGATCTTAAAAAAAAATAAAAAAAACTCCACCAGAAAAATTACTTTTAATCGATAAACATTTGTTTTACTGCTGCGTCTCAAATCAGCACCAAAATCCACTATGATGCAACACATCCGGCGATTAAAACCGTCCGTGTGGAAACATAGCAAAAGTTCCGTTTTATGTCCTGATTATTTACGTCACTTAAAACACCATCATTACTTTAAAACATTTACAAGAACATTTTGTCTTCATGCTCCATGTTTGGTTTTTACTACTAATAAACATAAATTTGCATAAAGCATCAATATTTATCCATATATATATATATATATATATATATATATATATATATATATATATATATATATATATATATATATATATATATATATACACAGTGAGGAAAATAAGTATTTGAACACGCTGCTATTTTGCAAGTTCTCCCACTTAGAAATCATGGAGGGTCTGAAATTGTCATCGTAGGTGCATGTTCACTGTGAGAGACATAATCTAAAAAAAAATTCCAGAAATCACAATGTATGATTTTTAAACTATTTATTAGTATGATACAGCTGCAAATAAGTATTTGAACACCTGTCTATCAGCTAGAATTCTGACCCTCAAAGACCTGTTAGTCTGCCTTTAAAATCTCCACCTCCACTACATTTAATATCCTAAATTAGATGCACCTGTTTGAGGTCGTTAGCTGCATAAAGACACCTGTCCACCCCATACAATCAGTAAGAATCCATCTACTAACATGGCCAAGACCAAAGAGCTGTCCAAAGACACTAGAGACAAAATTGTACACCTCCACAAGGCTGGAAAGGGCTACGGGGAAATTGCCAAGCAGCTTGGTGAAAAAAGTCCACTGTTGGAGCAATCATTAGAAAATGGAAGAAGCTAAACGTGACTGTCAATCTCCCTCGGACTGGGGCTCCATGCAAGATCTCACCTCGTAGGGTCTCAATGATCCTAAGGAAGGTGAGAAATCAGCCCAGAACTACACGGGAGGAGCTGGTCAATGACCTGAAAAGAGCTGGGACCACCGTTTCCAAGGTTACTGTTGGTAATACACTACGACGTCATGGTTTGAAATCATGCATGGCACGGAAGGTTCCCCTGCTTAAACCAGCACATGTCCAGGCACGTCTTAAGTTTGCCAATGACCATTTGGATGATCCAGAGGAGTCATGGGAGAAAGTCATGTGGTCAGATGAGACCAAAATAGAACTTTTGGGTCATAATTCCACTAAATGTGTTTGGAGGAAGAAGAATGATGAGTACCATCCCAAGAACACCATCCCTACTGTGAAGCATGGGGGTGGTAGCATCATGCTTTGGGGGTGTTTTTCTGCACATGGGACAGGGCGACTGCACTGTATTAAGGAGAGGATGACCAGGGCCATGTATTGCGAGATTTTGGGGAACAACCTCCTTCCCTCAGTTAGAGCATTGAAGATGGGTCGAGGCTGGGTCTTCCAACATGACAATGACCCGAAGCACACAGCCAGGATAACCAAGGAGTGGCTCTGTAAGAAGCATATCAAGGTTCTGGCGTGGCCTAGCCAGTCTCCAGACCTAAACCCAATAGAGAATCTTTGGAGGGAGCTCAAACTCCGTGTTTCTCAGCGACAGGCCTGAAACCTGACTGATCTAGAGAAGATCTGTGTGGAGGAGTGGGCCAAAATCCCTACTGCAGTGTGTGCAAACCTGGTGAAAAACTACAGGAAACGTTTGACCTCTGTAATTACAAACAAAGGCTCCTGTACCAAATATTAACATTGACTTTCTCAGGTGTTCAAATACTTATTTGCAGCTGTATCATACAAATAAATAGTTACAAAATCT
The DNA here is from genome assembly GCA_039877035.1 of Silurus lanzhouensis. Taxonomy (NCBI): domain Eukaryota; kingdom Metazoa; phylum Chordata; class Actinopteri; order Siluriformes; family Siluridae; genus Silurus; species Silurus lanzhouensis. The sequence continues at coordinate 405,518 of JBCEWE010000181.1, forward strand.
TACATTGTGATTTCTGAATTTTTTTTTTAGATTATGTCTCTCACAGTGGACATGCACCTACGATGACAATTTCAGACCCCTCCATGATTTCTAAGTGGGAGAACTTGCAAAATAGCAGCGTGTTCAAATACTTATTTTCCTCACTGTATATCTCCGTAAGCTCTGACATCCCTATACAGCTTAACACACACACACTGCCAATTTTCCACCTTAAATTAATAATGTCACCTTTCCTCTTTACACACTCATCACCTTCTGTTGTGTTAACTCCGGTCACGAGTGTGTAAAGAGAAAAGGTGACATGAATATTTCCAGGTGGAAAATGTGTCGCGTTACAGCAGCAGATAAACAACTTTAAAGCAGCAGAACCGTCTGTCTGTCTTCCTTTTTTTCGTCTGGCAATTTGTTTCTGTCTGTCTGTCTATATATCTGTTCTTCCATCAGTCTTCTTTGTATATCTGTCTGTCTGTCTGTCCGCTTGGTCAGTCTCATCTTTGTGTCCTGTCTGTAATTTTTTTTGTTTACTCAGCGTCTGTCTATCAGTCTGTATTTAAGCATTGCACATTCCTGACCCTGTGATGACGTTAAAGCTAAACGTAGAGAAGAGAAGAGCTTTATTTTTCTGACAGTAGAGCAGCTGAGCGACATCACACCATCACAGCACTCCTCCAAGTTTTCTTCTCTTGCACCGTTCTTCTTGTTGTTTGATTGGTTTGATTGATGTGATCCTCTCAGAGCTTTGAACACAGTGCCTTTTGTGAAACGTATTTATTTTTTAATTCTACTTGAATTGCTGAATAGTGTGCAGAGTCAATGCAAATACATTACGATTGTACTTCAATGAAACCACCAACCAACCACTAATCACTTCAGAGCCTGAACTCAAGTGAACAAGTTATTCAGAGGAGGAATTACATTCAGCGATTTAGAAACATCCTAATCATTTACTGGGGTTTAATACTTGTAGGATTGTTCGTTATTCTGGTTTGTAACTCAGAGATCATCTGATCGCCCGTGTTGTATCTGTCTGCAGAGCGAGAGTTGGTCACTCCTCCACTAGATGGCATCATTCTCCCCGGAGTCACCAGACAGTCTCTACTGGACCTGGCCAGGAAGTGGGTAAGTGATGAAGAGGAAACGGGAAACCAGGAGATTGATAAGGGAACACACACACACACACACACACACACACACACACACACACACATACACACACACACACACACTTCTGCACAGTCATGAACACTCATTGTGTTGTTTTAAGCATCTCATTTAAATTCTAGAAAGAAATCCTCTTAGAAGTTCTAACTCGTTAAGATGCGTTGCGTCCATTAAAGCAGTTTTTTCCTTCATTGTAGAACATAAAAAAATTAAAAAACTGCACTTGCTGTCAAAAGTGTGGAGACTCGCACATGAACGTGGAAGTTTAATGGTTTGGGGTTGTTTTGGAGCAAAGAAGGTTCCGGAAAATGACTCATTACAAACATTGCTCCCATTTCATACTTCACCACCCTCCAGTTCTGTCTGGAAATTTATAAATTTGTTCGGTCAAAGGAAATCTTCTGTCTCTAACACCAGACCTACACCCAGCTGTACACAGGTGTCATAGTAACGAAACAGGAAGTAGCGCTTGTGACATGACCATAATAAATATTTCATACATACAGTGGCTTGCAAAAGTATTCGGCCCCCTTGAACTTTGCGACCTTTTGCCACATTTCAGGCTTCAAACATAAAGATATGAAACTGTAATTTTTTGTGAAGAATCAACAACAAGTGGGACACAATCATGAAGTGGAACGAAATTTATTGGATATTTCAAACTTTTTTAACAAATAAAAAACTGAAAAATTGGGCGTGCAAAAATATTCAGCCCCTTTAAGTTCATACTTTGTAGCGCCACCTTTTGCTGCGATTACAGCTGTAAGTCGCTTGGGGTATGTCTCTATCAGTTTTGCACATCGAGAGACTGAAATTTTTGCCCATTCCTCCTTGCAAAACAGCTCGAGCTCAGTGAGGTTGGATGGAGAGCATTTGTGAACAGCAGTTTTCAGTTCTTTCCACAGATTCTCGATTGGATTCAGGTCTGGACTTTGACTTGGCCATTCTAACACCTGGATATGTTTATTTGTGAACCATTCCATTGTAGATTTTGCTTTATGTTTTGGATCATTGTCTTGTTGGAAGAAAAATCTCCGTCCCAGTCTCAGGTCTTTTGCAGACTCCATCAGGTTTTCTTCCAGAACGGTCCTGTATTTGGCTCCATCCATCTTCCCATCAATTTTAACCATCTTCCCTGCTGAAGAAAAGCAGGCCCAAACCATGATGCTGCCACCACCATGTTTGACAGTGGGGATGGTGTGTTCAGGGTGATGAGCTGTGTTGCTTTTACGCCAAACATAGCGTTTTGCATTGTTGCCAAAAAGTTCGATTTTGGTTTCATCTGACCAGAGCACCTTCTTCCACATGTTTGGTGTGTCTCCCAGGTGGCTTGTGGCAAACTTTAAACAACACTTGTTATGGATATCTTTAAGAAATGGCTTTCTTCTTGCCACTCTTCCATAAAGGCCAGATTTCTGCAGTATACGACTGATAGTCTCCCACCTCAGCTGTAGATCTCTGAAGTTCATCCAGAGAGATCATGGGCCTCTTGGCTGCATCTCTGATCAGTCTTCTCCTTGTATGAGCTGAAAGTTTAGAGGGACGGCCAGGTCTTGGTAGATTTGCAGTGGTCTGATACTCCTTCCATTTCAATATTATCGCTTGCACAGTGCTCCTTGGGATGTTTAAAGCTTGGGAAATCTTTTTGTATCCAAATCCTGCTTTAAACTTCTCCACAACAGTATCTCGGACCTGCCTGGTGTGTTCCTTGTTCTTCATGATGCTCTCTGCGCTTTAAACGGACCTCTGAGACTATCACAGTGCCGGTGCATTTATACGGAGACTTGATTACACCACAGGTGGATTCTATTTATCATCATTAGTCATTTAGGTCAACATTGGATCATTCAGAGATCCTCACTGAACTTTTGGAGAGAGTTTGCTGCACTGAAAGTAAAGGGGCTGAATAATTTTGCACGCCCAATTTGTCAGCTTTTTTATTTGTTAAAAAAGTTTGAAATATCCAATAAATTTCGTTCCACTTCATGATTGTGTCCCACTTGTTGATTCTTCACAAAAAATTACAGTTTCATATTTTTATGTTTGAAATGTGGCAAAAGGTCGCAAAGTTCAAGGGGGCTGAATACTTTCGCAAGCCACTGTATCTGTGTTTAAATAAAATATTTATAATAACATTAATAATACAATATATCCATTTTTATTTTTCTGTTATTTTTTTGATGGAGATTTCCGTTGCATTTACTTATTATTTGACTTTTTTTTTTTTTTTTTTGTACAATCCTGTGTACGACCGATATTGGATTTTAATGCTACCGATAGCTAGATCGGATCGTACTTGTCGATAATCGAATTAATCATCTTATGCTTTTTAAATTGGATACTGAATATAAAACACTCCATGTAAAATAGTACTGAACTTTATTACAATGATAAAAATATACTGAATAATTACTGAATGAAAAATAAATATAAAATAGCGCTCTCCGTGCAGCGCGCAGTCTCAGCACGTGGAGTCAGTGATTCACCTCTAGAGGGCGCACTCGAAATGACAGCGGACCGGAAGCTGAAAAATCGGTATGGATTATTGCTGATTTGTTTTAGCAATCAGTTTTTCGGTGCCGATTATATCGTCCGACCTCTAATCCTGTGTCGTATTAGCATGTTTGTGTGCAGCATGAATATGTTCAGGGGTGATGGTGTTGATTTGAGTGTGTGTGTTTACAGGGTGAGTTTCAGGTGACTGAGCGGACACTAGTTATGAAGGAGCTGCTGGACGCTCTGAAAGGTGGCCGTGTGTTGGAGGTGTTTGGGGCGGGGACGGCGTGTGTGGTGTGTCCCGTCGGCAGCCTGCTGTATAAAGGACAGGTGAGACTTTAACGCTTCGTGACAAAAAAGTGTCGCCGTTGTAGAGCGTTTCATAGAAATGGATGGAATGTGAAGCAAATCAGTGAAGCCTGAGAAGCAGCCATGTGCTGAGGGTTACTCTGAACATCGTGCTCCCTCCACCATGCTTCATACTCAGTCAGAGCACTTAGAAACATTCTCCAGGAGAATCAGTGTTTGTCGAAACCTTGAGCTGAGATCCGGATGGTTTTGGTCTAGTCAGAGCAGGAACCTTTTCTTCAAGTCAGAGCAGGAACCTTTTCTCCATATGCTTGCTGAATCTCCAGTGGCAATTTTTTTCCCCAGTAACTGCTATAATTTCGTAAATCCCAGCTTTAATCCCCTTCTGGCTTCTGGCTCCTTCAGAGTTCCTCTTGGCCTCTGGTTTGCTTCTCTGGCTTCTCGTCACCTGTTTTCACTGAAAGGTCATGTGCAGGTTCTCAGCTTATTATTCCTTCTTCTTTTGATCAGCACTTTGAAATCCCGACCATGAAGAACGGCCCTGAGCTCGCCACCAGGTTCTACAAAGAGCTCACCGATATGCAGGTAGGTCAACTTACCCCAGATGCCCTCCCAGCACACACACACAGACACACACAAACATTTTATATATATAAATGTGTGTGTGTGTGATGGTTTGTTTTCCTCCCACAGTACGGACGCACAATGAGTGACTGGGCTCCAGTCATCGTTGCCTAAACGGAGCTGAAAAAAAAGTAACAACCACCACCATCATCATCAACAAACACCACCACCATCATCATCAACAAACACCACCATCATCATCAACAAACACCACCATCAACAAACACCATTAATAACACTAGACACCACCATTAACAGATACCACCTTCAAATAAAAACATCATTAATAACCACCATTGTAAATTCCACCAACAACAAACCCCACCAATAATAACCTCCATCAACAAACACCACCAACAACAAACCCCACTAATAATAACCTCCATCAACAAACACCACCAACAACAAACCCCACTAATAATAACCTCCATCAACAAACACCACCAACAACAAACACCACCAATAATAACCTCCATCAACAAACACCACCAACAACAAACCCCACTAATAATAACCTCCATCAACAAACACCACCAACAAACCCCACCAATAATAACCTCCATCAACAAACACCACCAACAACAAACCCCACTAATAATAACCTCCATCAACAAACACCACCAACAAACCCCACCAATAATAACCTCCATCAACAAACACCACCAACAACAAACACCACCAATAATAACCTCCATCAACAAACACCACCAACAACAAACCCCACTAATAATAACCTCCATCAACAAACACCACCAATAATAACCTCCATCAACAAACACCACCAACAACAAACCCCACTAATAATAACCTCCATCAACAAACACCACCAACAACAAACCCCACCAATAATAACCTCCATCAACAAACACCACCAACAACAAACCCCACCAATAATAACCTCCATCAACAAACACCACCAACAACAAACCCCACCAATAATAACCTCCATCAACAAACACCACCAATAATAACCTCCATCAACAAACACCACCAACAACAAACCCCACCAATAATAACCTCCATCAACAAACACCACCATCAACAAACACCACCATCAGTAACCCCCATTATTATGAAGCACCACCAAGACCCCTCTAATGTACTTCAATTCTGTTGATCAGTGCAGTGTGTAGCAATAGAGCAGGTGTTTGGTTTTAAAAAAAAAAAAAAAACTTTTATAGAAACATCATAAGGTGCAATAAGGTGTTTTTTTTGTTTTTTAAATTGTTTTCCTCCTTTGAAGCCACGAACACAACCGTCTGTGTTTTCCTCCAGCAGACAAGTTACTTAAGTCCTCCATCTTACCATCACTAATATTATCATCATCTACCTGTTGTTGGGGAAAAGAAAAAAAAATATTGCCACCCTTCCGAAACAAAAAAAAGAAAACAGGTCTGGTGACTGATGTTTGTTCAGGACATTGCTTTTAGTTTGATGGGGGACGGGACACTGTACACCCCCTGCTTCCCCCTCCACCTTTTACAAAAAATATTGGCACCCTTCAGTGATGGGTTTTTTTTGTTTGTTTTTTTTAATGAGACCTGATCCTCACACAACCCTAAATGTATATTATAACTTTTTTATTTAGTTTAGTTGCATGAGATGGAGGTTAAATGAAGGGTGCCAATATTTGTATTCCTGAGCCTCCTTTACAAATATTATAGCCAAGAAAACAAACGTTCCTTATAGGACAAAAAAAAAATATATATATATAGGCAAAATTATGATGTGAGCATAAAGGGCGGAGTCGAGCGGTGATCATTGTGAGCGATTTTATTGAGCGTGTGTGAGAGAGAGAGAGAGAGAGAGAGAGAGAGAGAGAGAGAGAGAGAGAGAGAGAGAGAGCGCACTGGAGGACAAGACACCAGATAATGTTCTTGATGTTCACGTCAGGTGGACGGGGTGATGCAGAGACACACGATGTATAATGGATTATATACGACGTGTTTAGAAATCTTGAAAATATTGTTACTATGTGATGAAATGTGCATCTTTAGCAATGTTGAATCACTCAAACACTCCCATGAGCTCTCTAATGTAAATCATGAGGAAGATGTGGAAGATGATGATCTTTCATTGCTGCGCTCACTTCCTGTGTCTGTTACAACTCGTTTTATTTTTATTTTTCCCTCCCAAGTGCCTGATGGGTGTTTTAGACGTCTGGGTTTTAGTTCCGTTTTGCTTTATGGTCTTTATGTTGAGTTCGATCAGATCGGCTGTTACACTTCATCATGCTGTCATTGTGTAGATTTTACAATAAAAGTCTATGAACATTGGCGGTTTCCATTGGAAATATGTTCCTTGCGTGACATTTCTAAACTCCATTTCAGATTTTACATCCGTTCCCTGTTAGATGTTTCATATTCTCGATTTTCTTCTTATTTCTAATGGTAGCAGGGTGAAAAAAGCCAAGAAATCATCTTAAGATACATACAGATAGTAAAATGTCATCATTCTGAGCCGAAATGTTGCTCCTAACTTTCGAGCCACTCGGGGCTTCTCGTGAAATCAGATTGTTCACGAGTTGAAAAAGTCGCAAACTGTCAAGGTCACGAGTATCGAGGTTCCACTGTAATTGTTTTGTTGCTACACACTTTACTATACATTCTATAAATTAGCAGAAAACAGCATAACCTGATTGATATAGTTCTACGAGGGTTTAGACCTTTTTGGTCATCCATAATTGAATTTGGTTCAGCTCTCGTTACTGACGTCACTCCAAGTCTTGTCAGTTCTCCACTGGAAACCCTGAAGTCTGAGGTGACGTCACCAACCTCTACCTCTACTTTCTGAGTGTATGAAAGAGGGAACTTCTCCAGACGGTAGGTTCACACTTCGTGTCCTGACCAGGTTCATTCACAGTGACATGATATAATAATTGGCACGATTGCGCAAATGAGCGGGAAAAAAAAAAACACGTTTAAAACAGAGCATGCGCTCGACCCTGATTGGTCGCTTGCAGCGTTCTTGACCAGTTAAGTTTTTATCCACTCTTAAATAAAAAAGGAACAACTGATTTCACAAAATGTAGTTGAGTAAAAAGTGTGACTTTGAAATGTAGTGAAGTTTAAGTAAAAATCTCCCCAAAAGGAAATATTTAAGTAAAGTACATATACACAAAAAAGCTACTTAAGTACAGTAACGAATTACGTTTGCTTTATTAATGTCCACAACTGGTAAATATGTATTGTACAATCCCCCCCCCCCCCCCAACCCTAAACCCCCCGCAATCACGTTCCTTCTCTGAACTTTCTAAGGATCGTAAGAAAAAAAATGTACATCCTCTATTTTTATTTCTTTTTTTATTTGCAGTCACCTACCACCTAACGAGTCAATCTGAAAGTACAACCCATTTACCTGAAGTATAGACAGAAAATAAACAAATGTCACTTATTCCAATGTTTCCAGTTAGCATGCTCTTCAGCCAATAGCATGGACGCCAACTTTCAATCTTAAAATGCTAATGAAGGTCACATGACCAACATGCTAGAAGTGATAATGTCCTGAGGTCAATGCTACCAAGGTTTAAATTCTGTCTAACAAAAAAAAAAAAAAGTATAGAATTTGGACATAACATTCCCATTACATAAATCCCAAACATCAGCATCAGCAACACCTTTACGGTTCTACTCGGGTTTGGAAGTGTCCTTTTGGAATACAGCGAAGGTTCTCTCGCCCATTGGGTTGTATACGATTGCGTCGACTTCTCCGCCGCTGTTAGCAGATTTCTGGAAGTGGATCTCCAGCAGGTCCTGCAGGTTGTCCTTCTCCATCACGGGGGGGATTCCTGTCAGCCGCACGGTCTTAGAGCAGGTTATGTTAGCCGTCTGAGAACAGATTTACAGGAAAAGGTGAAAAGTTGAGACCCTTATGGATAGAAGTGAAAAGTTTCAGATATTTATTGTTGATCTTTGGCTCAACCGTTTTGTTTTTAATAAGTAGAAATTAGCAAATGTTAGCTAGATGCTGGAAAGCAGGATGTTATCATGTGTATGATATACAGCTCTGACCCATCGGTTCCTGGAGTCCACACAACCTCTCAAGATGTTCTGTGGTATCTGGAACCAAGACAGCAGATCCTTTAAAATCTGAGGTGGAGCCTCTATGGATATAATAGGTTTGTCCAGCACAATACAGCCATGCTATTAAATTAAGATCTTGGAAATTTGGAGGCTGAGTTGACACTTTGAACTTTGTCATGATTCTCTAAGAGTTCCTGAACAATACGTTGTAATGTGGATGTGCAGCAAACGTTGTCCTGCTGGAAGAGGCCATGAAGAGGCGTAACTGCAGTCGACCAGCAACAGTGTTTAGGAAGGTTGTACATGACATCAGAGTAGCATCCAAATAAATTCCAGGACCCAATGTTTCCAAGCAGAACATCACCCAGAGCATCACGCTGCCTCTGCCGGTTCACCATCTCCATAGTGCATCCTAGTGCCATGTCTTCCCCAAGTAAGCCACGCCCACACATGCACATGATTGAGCTACAGTAGTTCCACCTATTAACTATACTTATTTTATTACACAGTGGTATCAAAAAGTTTCGAGACTAATGGTGTAACTGGTGCTGTTCTGACCACATGCATTACCACGTCTGCGATTTCATAATGGACAGCGAGTTAGAACAAAGAGCAAACATAAAATTCTGTGTGAAAGATCTGCCACAGAGACTTGAAGCTGCTGAAGAGCAGCAACAAGAGCAGAAAATCACCGGAAGACGACGAGAGATCAGGAAGATCTTCCACGAGCTCAACCCTTGACAATGTTGAAACCATTCGGCAACTCGTGCATGATGATCGTCGGAGAACAATCCACATGATCTCACTTCTGCTCCCACCACACTCGCCAGATTTGACTCCTGCGGACTTCGCCCTCTTACCGAGGATGAAGATTCGGCTCAAAGGTTTCAGTTTTGACACCATTGCAGAGATCCAGCGTGAATTGCAGAAGGTGCTTGACACATTTCGAAACGAAGACTTCCAGGACACATTCCAGAGGAACACTAGGAGCGCTGTATTGCTGTGGGATGGGACTATTTTGAAGGTGATAGTGTGGAAATGTAGATAAATTAAGTACTTTCTCGTAAACAGAGCGAGTCTCAAAACTATTTGATACCACCTTGTACATTTATTTATTATAATAAGGTTGGGGAGATCAACCTGGAACTTAAAAGGAATTTAAAAAAGGTTCCTCTTACCTTGAGATGTGTGATCTCGCCGTTGAGAAATGGCGTGACCTTCACCTTGAATTTCTTTCCTCTTTCCATCTCAACCTCATGCACCTGTTTATCTGTAAGGCCCTTGGCAACTAGGAGAAAAGAGAGCACGATGATGGATCTCCAGAGATGACCATTCACCAAATATCATCTTCACATTGGCATATTTTAAAATTCATAATTCCTCAAAATTCCAAAATGATTTGTCACATATACATACCACAGTGAAATTATGATGATGTCATAAAGGTTTTATATAATTGTACTGAAAAGGTCCTGAACTGAGTTCAGTAATAAGAATCTCCAGTGCAGCTTAAAGGCTCATTTAATAGTCATATATTATAAGAATAAAGATCTTGTATGTTTCTTACGCCTGCAATTAGCCAAGGAGTTTTATGGTTGATGGTTCTGAGAGTTTAATAAATTGAGGTGGTAGATAAATGGTTGTCATTGGACTTTGTATCGGATGGTCACAAGTTCAAATCCCCCCACCACCACCAAGCTGCAACTACTTGAGCCCTTGAGCAAGGCCCTTAACCCTCTCCTGCTCAGTTGTAAGTCGCCCTGGATAAGGTGCGAAGATGTCTGCCAAAATGCTATAAATGTCAATAAATTCTGCACAATGACGTGTATTTAATTGAGCAATAAATGCATTTAGGGTAAAATTACGCTCTCAGAAATGTCTCCAAATTGTGGACTGCTCTATGAATATGTTTTTACTCATCCAGTGATTGTAGTTTGAAGCAGAGACGAGCTTTTCAGAGCAGAAACTAATCAATGGGGGAGACGTTGGATCATGGCGTGGTTCACCCAGGGGTCCTCATTTAAGCTAAAACCACCATTGGTGCAAGGTGGTATCTGCTTGGCACGAAGCAGAACATTTAGAGTGGAGTAAATGATGAAGAAACCCCAAACTCGAACTCGCCACAACACCAGTGGCCTTATTTCCGTGATTTTTTGGAAGCAGCTGAAAAGAAGGTTTTGTGTTCATGATCATTGTAATAGAAATCAATCAGTGTTTGAGTCATTAATATCATTATTAATAGATCAGTGTGCTGAGTCACATTAGAGTCTTTTCATATAAACTGAGGTGATTAAGTAACGAATTAATAAAAATGATAATAGGAACATTATAGTCGTAATAAATCATAGTACATTTGAAGGCAAATACTTTTGTAGTTTTACTCAAGTGAAAGTTTAAAGGGACACTTTTACTTGACATATTTTACCTACTGTATCTCTACTTTAACTCCACTACCACATGGATTGTGTACTTCATCCATGACTAGCAGAGGTTCACCAATCTGTGAAAAGCTGCGTCTACAAATGTTGCTCATCATAAAATTGCAAAGACTTTAAGTATATAATCTACAGTACACAATTTTCTCAAAAGAGAATCTGAGAATCACAAAACAGGCATGATTCTGTGATGGGCATCACTGCATGGGCTCAGGGACTTCCAAAAATCTCTGTGGTCCAATAAAGCAAAATTTTAATTTCATTAGGGCAACCATGGGTGCCGTGTCCTTCGGACTAAAGAGGAGAGGGATCATCTGGCTTGTTATCAGCGCTTAGTTTAAAATCCTGCATCTCTGATGGTATGGTAATGCATTAGTGCCTACGGAATGGGAAGCTTGCACATCTGGAAAGACTCTATCAATGCCGAAAGATATATACAGGTTTTTGAGGAGCATATGCTTCTATCCAGATGACGCCTTGCATATTTCAGCAGAACAATGCTAAACCGCATACTGCATTAGCCACCGTATGGCTTTCTAGTGGCTTCGCTTTCGCCAATTGAAAATATTTGGAAAAAATATCTTGGAAAAATCAATGAAAAATACTTTTGAGCAACTGGAATCCTGTATAATGGACATTTGGTGCAACCCAGATGAGGATGGGTTCCCTCTTGAGTCTGGTTCCTCTCAAGGTTTCTTCCTTATGCCATCTCGGGGAGTTTTTCCTTGCCACAGTTGCTCATCAGGGACAAACATACTTATAAAGAACATATTTACATTTGATCACCACATTATCTGTGTAAAGCTGCTTTGAGACAATGTTCATTGTTAAAAGCGCTATACAAATAAAAATGAATTGAATTGAATTGAATATAAGGCAAAAATGGGAAATAATTCTCCCAAACTCCAGCAGCTGGGTTCCTCAAATCCCAAACGTTTACAGATTGTTGTTAAAAGAAGAGCAAATGCTACACCGTAGTAAACATGGGTAAACCTTTTTTGAGACATGTTGCTTCTATATATCAGTTTAAACATTTGATATGTTCTCTATGTTTTATTGTGAATAAAAATGTGTTTATACGATTGACTAATTCTTGAAATCTGTTATTATTTACATTTTATACAGCGTTCCAACTTTTTTGGAATTGGGGTTGTACGTAATATACATACTGTTGGTGTCTAGGAAGGTGATGATGATATTGCCAGAATCTTCCAGCATCACAGATTCCTCCACTTCCCCTCCTCCATGCTTTGACTTGGAGAAATGAATCTCCAGCTTGTCCAGGACGCGCTCCACAGACTCTTTCTTGGGCAGGTTGGAGACCAGGATGCGGCGAGGACAAACCTGAGTGTCCATCTAAAGCCAAAAAAGAGCGAAAATGATTTCAAAGATTTGATCTGGAATAATGCTAATGCGTATAGCATAACAAGTAATAAAAGTAACCCAGCCATTAGGGTTACACAAGTCAGTGCACTCTTAGTGCCGGTCCCAAGATCGGATAAATGGGTTGGTTTGCGATGTTGCTTCTAAGCTGCATATAAAAACACAGACTGGTTTCTGGGACTTTCTGAGCTCATCAAGTTTAAAGGGCAGAAAACACACCGGATCGACGACGTCTGGAGAATTAAAAAAACACACTGTTTAAAATGCAGATGTTCGGAGAACTTGTGACGCACCTCGACACAGGATGGTACGAGGAACTGCACCGGCTCAGCTCTCACTTTGATGCTGCATTCCCCGAGCTGCACCACGTGGTCCTTCAGAGCCGAGATCTTCTCAGCAACTGAAGGAGTAAAACAAAGAGACAATCATACAATAATTTGTGTTCGTTTCAGAATCCCGAGATATCCATGGAAGTGATCTTTACACACCATCTTCCTCCTCGAAGGTGATAAATGCCGTGCCTCCCTCCATGGGGTACACAATATGAGGCTTCACATCGAAGCTCAGCGCGTCGGCTTCTTCAGCCGTCTCGCCCTGAAACACCACCTTCTTCTCCGGCACTGCGGTGGACACCTGAGGAGCAAGTTCAGGATTCTTCATAACTGTTCATCTACAACAATACATCATTTACTCATGAACTTCTTCACACCTCAGTCTGCTGCTTTAAGTTCTGGTTTGTTTCGTCCATTAGTTCCAACTCCTGCTGAATTACGCCAAGCTCTTTTTTCAGTTTGTTCTCCTCCTGTTTCAGATCTGCCAGTCTTTCCTAAACCGTAGAAGATGTTTTGGTAATACATGACATCACTTTTGGTCCTTAACAGAAAACTCATTGTGAATTATTCCTTGGAAAGTCATTTATTGGAAAAAAAAAACTGTCATGAAGGGAAGCATTTATTATTATTATTATTATATATTTTTTACTTGATGATATTCATGAATTTTTTTAGAAAATTTAGTTAGTGCCACAAAAAACAATCGAATACTATGAGAATAAAGTCGTAGCAATGCAAGAATAAAGTTGAAATTACGAAAATAAAGTAGAAATTTTGAGAATAAAGTTGTAGCAAAATAAGAATAAAGTTGAAATTACGAGAATAAAGTCAGCTGAAGTACTTGCACGCTGGTTCTTTATTCTCGTAATTTCGACTTTATTCAGCTAATACATTTATTCTCGTAATATTAGATTTGTTTTTTACATGCCACTTAAACACTGTGGTAATAATGAACTAACACTAAAAAGTGTTTAATGCCATTTATTTTAAATTCCTTTACTTCAAAATTTTAAATCAAATCCACCAAAATGTTAATCATGTGCTAATATTCAATTTATGGAGAAAAGTACTGGGACACCTGACATGTTCTTCCTTAAACTCTTACCACAAAGTTGGAGGTACACACTGTGTGGTTCCTCTCAAGGTTTCTTACTTATACCATCTCAGGCAGTTTGTCCTTAGAAGCAGGAGCAATAACTTTTTTCCTTCACATTGTCAACCTGTTCCAGCATGACAATGCCCCTGTGCAAAACCAGCTCCATGAAGATCCATAGGTTGGAGGACGTAGAAGATCTCCAGCTATAGTGCTATACACCCTATTGAACACCTTTGACACGCCAGGCCTCCTCACCTCACCTACATCAGTACCTGACTTTACTAACACACTTGTGACTGAATGAATCGCCAAAAAACTCTACAAAATGTAGGGGAACATCTTCAACTACATTGTGGAATAGAATGTTCAAAAAGAAGTTCATACCAATCTTATGGTCGGGTGTCCACAGGCCTTTGGCCATATATTGTATGTATATTTTTATTTTTGATTTACAAACCATCTAGAAGTTGGAATATTTTATGTAATTTTTTTGGAATTCTAAATCAATTCATTAATTGACTTCTTCAAACATTAGTAAAATAATGGAATCACTGAAAAATGCAAAAGAAATGGAGATCATAACTTTTTTTTTTTTCGTTCAGTGGTTCAAACCACCAAGGTGTGTTTCCTGACCTGCTCTTTCTGCAGTTCCTTGGCTTGGCTCATCTTATCGGCTTCCAGACACTTTTTTCTATTCTCAGCTCGTTGATGGAACTCCTGAGCAAACCTGATGTTATTGTCTTTGGCCTCAATCAACAACTTGTGATCCTTCAGCAGGACACTGTACTGTCTCTGTGGACATTTAAACACATTATCACATCAGCTTGTGTTGTAGGTGACAAGATATGGTGTAGAGGTTTCAGATGAAGGTGCTGTACCTTCAGCTTCTCGATTTCATCATGAATGAATTGAATGTTGTCTGAGGACTCATCTTCAGAGACCAGAGAGAAATCCTGGAATGACATGTTCTAAATGAGCGTCAGAGATCACAGACTTGATATGATGGCTTAAAAACAATAGATGAAAATGTTCTTCTTGATCTTTGATATCTAACCTCTTCCATCCTGGACAAATGATCCTGTAGAAAGACAGCAGGAGGATAGGTAGGGGGTTCGGATAATGCACAGGGGATTGTTTTGTTTTTACATCAAACAAAAGCGTTATTGGTGTGTATCTGCAAAGAAGTCATAATTTGTAAAGATTGTAAATAAATTGTACAGCATAAATCAGCATTATAACTAGTAAATTATTATTTATATATTTCATATATTTTACATTAGATTTAACTTTATATGAAACGATACATTAAAGACAGACGAAGAGCAGATTGCAGTGTCATCTGATTTCTATTTGATTGAACACAATGCAATGAAAATATTTGATTTCCTGCAACTCAATATGTTACAACAAATCAGCAATTTACTTAAGCGCCTTCTGACCTCTAACCCCTTTCACACACACGCCTTTGTAGTGCAAAAAAAAAAACAAGATTTAATAAAACCAGACGTTCTTTTTCTGTTGTGTCTGCAGGAGGTTACAGCTCTACCTCTGCCATGTTAATCTGTACTCTATGTGACTCTCGGGACACGCCCCGGCCTCCGTAGCGTTTGATACGTCGTATTCACGTAGCAGCAGCGGTGCTGAGAGAACGCGCTCGAGACACGGTTTAGCGATGAGAAATCGATCTACATATCAAATATTGGCCACAAATTATTGGCGAATTTCTAAACTATAAAAGGACAGTGGATTGATTTTCCTTTTTTTTTTTTTTTTCAACATTGAACATTAATTCTGAAGACGTCCAAACTATGAAAGAACACACATTAAACAAAACCTATTAAACAACAGCTTTGCACACACTTCGCATTCTTTCTGTCAGCCTCAGGACATCGTCACCTGGAACGGTTCTCCAACAATCTTAAGGAGTTCTCAGAGGTGTTGAGTGCTTGTTAGCTGCTTTTCCTTCACTCTCCTTCCCAACTCATCCCAAACCATCTCAACTGGATTAAGATCGGCTGGTTGTGGAGGCCAGGTCATCTGATGCGGCCCTCCATCAATCTCCTTCTTCAGGTGTGTTTGAGGTTATTGTCCTGTTTTAGAAATGATGGTGCAAAACAGATCGGATGGGATGTTACTGCAAAATGCTGTGTTAGCCATATTGGTTAGGTGTGCCCTCAAGTCACCAACACTGTCACCAGTCCTGCCACAATATCACAACTCCTCCTCCATGCTTCACAGTGGGAACCACATATTCATTAGAATATGTGGTCTATTGTTCATTAGACCAAAGAGCAGTTTTCCACTAAACTAATGTCCATTACTTGTGTTTATTGGCCCAAGCAAGCTTCTTCTCAAGTTTGTTGTTCTTCTGAAGTAATAGTTTATTTTCTGCAATACAACAATGAAAGCCTGACTCATGCAGTCTCCCCTGAACAGTAGATGTTGAAATATGTCTGCATCTTAAACTCCGAGAAGTATTCAAGTTGATTTGGCTGGTAATTCCATTTAACTTATCCGCTGCAGCAGAGGTAGCTCTTGGTCATCCTTTACTGTGACGGCCCACGTGAGAGCCTGTTTCATCATAGTGTTTGATGGTTCTGAAGTCTGCATTTGGGGATACATTTAAAGTTCTTGAGATGTTTCCGATTGACTGGCCTTCATTCTTTAAAGTAATGATGGATCTTTTCTCTTTCCTTCACTGAGTGTTTCTTTTCATAATATGGATTTGTACAGTAGTTGTAGTAGCATTAACAGGGATACTGAATCTGACAAGACAACTGATGACCTAAAGCACGTTAAGATGGCAAGAAATGTCACAAATAAACTTTCGACAAAACACACATGTGACCTGAAATGCATTACAGGTGACTACATCGTGAATCTGAAGAGAGAATGCCATGAGTTTTTGCAAAGCCGGCAACCACGTGTTTTTTTTGTTGTTGTTTTTGTCATAATACTATACATGTTCTTCAATAGTTAGGATTCTTTAGTGTTAATGTTAAAAATAATATCTATACATTAAAAAAAACACTAAAAGAGCAGGTGTGTTCAAACTTATGACTCGTACTGTATGCATGTGTATACATTCGGATTGTCGAAATTTACACGTAAATTACGAGTTAAATGATGAAAATAATGCGAATAGTTGCGATTAAATATTGTTATTCTTTTTTTTTTTTCATTTATTTTGGCTTGAATTTAAAGCAATTTCTTCTCCACCAAAAA
This sequence comes from Silurus lanzhouensis, assembly GCA_039877035.1. Classification (NCBI taxonomy): domain Eukaryota; kingdom Metazoa; phylum Chordata; class Actinopteri; order Siluriformes; family Siluridae; genus Silurus; species Silurus lanzhouensis. Next base: position 422,601 of record JBCEWE010000181.1, read on the forward strand.
TGTTTAATTTCTAATCCTCCAAAAATCATTAGCAAAATTATTAGCGTGTATTAATAAATAAAACTATATCATACATTATTCAATGTTATAAATAAATATAAATAAAGATTCGTGCCAGGTAAAGAGTATCCTGTGTTGTAAACAGGAAATGAGGCCCAGGTTTATTGTATTCACATAATAAAAAAAATACTGTACTAAAAAACACATTATATTACACAATGATGGAGAGAAGTAGTCAATTCCTTTTAAACGCAGTTATTAATATTTATTATTATTATATAATAATTGTATTATTCACTTTTACACTTTCACTTATGAGTCACGTAGATTGTCAGATCTCCTACATGATCATCTAATTATAGACAGTATTCATATTTTGGTTTAATTGCATCATTTTGCTGTTAGTATTAAAATATATTATTTGTATATGTTTATAAATACAGACACAGGTATAAAAACAGGAAACTTTACCTCCAGTCCCTCTGTGTGCGCTGCGTCACTTTCACTTTCCTTTCAGGCTTCAGCTGTAAGGGGCGGGCCCGACTGCGATGACGTCATTTTTATGATATTTTATTTTACAATTTTTCTTTATAAATTATGTATTTATATGAACTTTTATAACCCTCAGTACAAATAATCACTGTTATTTGGATGAATATAAATACTTTTTTTCAGAAGTCAATATTAAAGTGTTTTCAGAGCTACTTCCGGTCACTGACCAATCACAGCGTAGTTTCAGGCAAACGCGGAAGTACCGGCAATAACTAATAATATACTTCTTCATTATAAATATATGTTTCTTTATTTAATGCTTTTTTTGGTGTTGTTTTTGAGACCGTGTTTCATAATTAATTACAAGATTTTTACTTTTGGGAAAATATATATAGTTTTTAATCTGTATTTGTTTGGAACAAAAGTCTTATAAACGCGTTATACGTCATGACGTCATAACAACAAATTTACAAATTAGATTAGATATTTATTAGAAAAATAAATATTCACACGTTACATTTAAATGTATATTGTTACAAGTGCTATACAAATAATACACTAATTACAAGAAAAAAAAACGATATAAATTTTAATTAAATTGTATTTTAAATGTACTTTATGTTAGTGTTATTTTTCTGCACGACTTTGAAGGTATAGTATATTATAATTTTAATATTTGACCCTAGAAACAAATAGAAATATGTATACACCCACACCCCCCCCCCACACACACACACACATACACACACACATACCCCCCCCCACACACACACACACATACACACACACACACACACACACACACACACACACACACACACATATACAGTACATGCCAAAAGTTTGGACACACCTTCTCATTCAAAGAGTTTTCTTTATTTTCATGACTATGAAAATTGTAGATTCACACTGAAGGCATCAAAACTATGAATGAACACGTGGAATTATATATGGAATTATATACATAACAAAAAAGTGTGAAACAACTGAAAAATGTCATATTGTAGGTTCTTCAAAGTAGCCACCTTTTGCTCTGATTACTGCTTTGCACACTCTTGGCATTCTCTTGATGAGCTTCAAGAGGTAGTCACCTGATATGGTCTTCCAACAGTCTTGAAGGAGTTCCCCGAGAGATGCTTGGCACTTGTTGGCCCTTTTGCCTTCACTCTGCGGTCCAGCTCACCCCTAAACCATCTCGATTGGGTTCAGGTCCGGTGACTGTGGAGGCCAGGTCATCTGGCGCAGCACCCCATCACTCTCCTTCTTGCTCAAATAGCCCTTGATGCCTTCAGTGTGACTCTACAATTTTCATAGTCATGAAAATAAAGAAAACTCTTTCAATGAGAGGGTGTGTCCAAACTTTTGGTCTGTACTGTATATATATATATATATATATATATATATATATATATATATATATATATATATATATATATATATATATATATATTTTTTTTTTTTTTTCATGCCTGCCTCAAACTTCTGCACAGCACATGTTTGTGTGTGTGTGTGTGTGTGTGTGTGTGTGTGTGTGTGTGTGTGTGTGTGTGTAAATTACTGTGCATAAGTCTTATGCAGGCGTGAAAAAATGCTGTAAAGTAAAAGTGCTTTTATATATATATATGTGTGTGTGTGTGTGTGTGTGTGTGTGTGTGTGTGTGTGTGTGTGTTATAATATATATATTTTTATTTATATAACATTTAATGATGCCCTGCGTGTTATTTATACAAAGTCACTAAACAGGTTTGTGGGATTGTGGGTAATGTATTACTGTATTACTCAATCAGGAAGTCGGATGGAGGTTTTATTGGGCGGAGTTTAGAGAGTAATATTGAAAGCCGTTTATATAAAAGTTATTGAGTGTGCAGGGAGGGAGAGTGAGCAGGCAGTCAGGTGAGTTCAACACACACACACACACACACACACACACACGCGGTTTTTCTGTTTCTTGTGTTTCTTCAATAATAGAAATGTATTGAAATAACAGACGTTTACTGAAGCGCATCATCAGTTACTATACAGACTGAGATTTTACTCGCAAACTCTCCATATCACACACACACACACACACACACACACACACACACAGAATTCCTATTAAATTCATTTCCTATCACATGAGCATATTTTAATATTTTAACAAATTTAATATAAAAATAAAAATCCAAGAAGTAAAAAACTAAATAAAGATTATTGTAATAGTCTTTATAGTAGTCTGTAAGAAGTGTCTTTATTTCAGATATTTATTTCTCTATAATTATGATTTTAAACTATGATTTTCTTTTATTTTTTTGAAACCTCAGGTGCAATATATTTATATATATTAAATGTTTTTTTTTACTAAAATTTTTTGCTACAAAGCATCTGAAGTGAAATCTCTATTATTCAATTTGTATTTATTTTTACGTTTATTTCAGTTGGACAATTCTTTCCTCTGAATTTAACTTATTTTTAAGATTCTTTAAAAAAGAAATCTGTTGTTTTATTAGTATTTAAATATTTATATAAGTTTGTTGAAATGTTTCGATGAGTGACGTTTTTTAAATTCACAGCGACGGTGATATTAAACTGTATTTTGATTAGATTAATAATCTTAAGCATTCTGTTTAAAATAATTCAATCAATCGCTGTTTCGTGTAATAAACACTACATGGGCAAAAGTATGTGCACCCCTGATTACTACAGCCGTATATCCTTGTTGAATCGCAAGTCCCATTTATTTCCTCTTCTAATGAGCTCCGTTTTTTCTGCAAAAGTCTTTCCACAAGATTAGTGGATTAGTGTTCATTCATCGTACGCAAGAGCGTAAGTTAGATCAGGTAAAGATGTTGGAGTAGGTAAGGAGTCTCCAGTACCAGTTCAGTGCTTAGTGGGGTTGAGGAGGTCAGGACTTTGTGTAGGACATTTGAGTTCACTGTGAGATTGTAAAGCTACAGTGTAACACAAAAACTCTTTATACAATTATGTGTTCAACATTTGGAGAAGAAACACATCTGGGCAGGGGTGCACATACTTTTGACTGTATAGTGTTACAATATCAGATGTTGTAATAGTGGAATATGGTGTTGTAATTTATTGACCGTAAGCTTCATAACAGTGATGTGAAAGTAACAGTTACAGTTTATAATCATTTCATAATCTATAACTTTTTATTAACTAAGATCAGATTTTTGAACATTCGATTCCACATTTAGTCCCGTGGTTATAATAACCTCCACTCGTCTGGGATGATGTTCCACTAGATGTTGTGCAGATTTGTGGAGATTCACTCAGACACTTAGTAAGGTCAGGTACAGACGGGGGTGAAGGAAAGAGGCCTGTGTTGAGGTCACAGCTTTATAGCAGATCTTCCACACCTTCCAACTCATGTAAAGCAGATCTTTATAGAGCTGGCTTTCATGCCATATCCAAAGATGTCCTACACAATTGTGTGTGTGGGAACAGTATGAAGAAGAAGCACATATAAGTGGAATGTTGGGTGTCCCAATACTTTTGGCCAAGTGTGTATTTTTTAGGTTTTGGTGTTTTTTTTTATTCATATCCGAAAAATGTATGAACATATTTATAAACATGGAAACCTGTGATTTGATTTGAAGCTGTTAATAAACTCAAACATGAATCTTTGTTAATGATGGAAATAAAATATACGTTGCTGTGGACCGAGAGTCTTGGAAGGATTTTGAAATGGTCAGGGCTCTGGCCCATAACACCTTCAATGGCAGATTTGTTTATGAGTTATTTAAATGCGATTGGTGAGCAGTTCCAGCTCTGAACCTCCACACCGTTTCTTACAGTTCAGCAGGTCCAGGAGCTCGAGGGCAGGGAGAGACACTTCCATCTGCTCAGAAGCTCTCCGGGTCCAAAAGTGCATTTAAGGGTGAGAAGTTTTACAACTTCTCTGTGTGTGTGTGTGTGTGTGCGTGTGTGTGTGTGTGTGTGTGTGTGTGTGTGTGTGTGTGTGTGTGCGTGCGTGCGTGCGTGTGTGTGTGTGCACTTTTAGTGGTGTAAGGTTTGTTGTGCAAAGCATTTTTCAGGATAATTCCTACTGTAATATGTAATCAATTTTTTCTTTCAGTTCCCATCTGTCCCCATTTAATCATGTGTAATGTTTCAACATTTAGTTTTATTTCCACTTTTTTTTTGTCTTAATTTGCACATTTTTGATTTTGAATACGTTTTATCTTGATTAAAGTAAGCTACTGTGACTGACAGACACATAGGCCACACCTCCTCCTTTAATATAACTAATAGACACATAGGCCACACCTCCTCCTTTAATGTAACTAATAGACACATAGGCCACACCTCCTCCTTTACTGTATCTAAGACACATAGGCCACACCTCCTCCTTTAATATAACTAATAGACACATAGGCCACACCTCCTCCTTTACTGTATCTAAGACACATAGGCCACACCTCCTCCTTAATATAACTAATAGACACATAGGCCACACCTCCTCCTTTACTGTATCTAAGACACATAGGCCACACCTCCTCCTTTAATATAACTAATAGACACATAGGCCACACCTCCTCCTTTACTGTATCTAAGACACATAGGCCACACCTCCTCCTTAATATAACTAATAGACACATAGGCCACACCTCCTCCTTTACTGTATCTAAGACACATAGGCCACACCTCCTTCTTTAATATAACTAATAGACACATAGGCCACACCTCCTCCTTTACTGTATCTAAGACACATAGGCCACACCTCCTCCTTTAATATAACTAATAGACACATAGGCCACACCTCCTCCTTTACTGTTTCTAATAGACACATAGGCCACACCTCCTCCTTTACTATAACTAATAGACACATAGGCCACACCTCCTCCTTTACTGTATCTAATAGACACATAGGCCACACCTCCTCCTTTACTGTATCTAATAGACACATAGGCCACACCTCCTCTTTACTGTATCTAATAGACACATAGGCCACACCTCCTCCTTCATTGTTACTTCTTAATATTATTATTTTATTTGTATAGCATTCACACACAGATCCCTGTTTCTTTGACAGTAGGTTTTAAGTTCTAAACCACCTGGATGTGATGCATCACAGCTTTCAGAGCTTCAGTGCTGTGCATCAACCACAAACGTTTCCTCATATCATGTTGCTGTTCTACTTTCGTACCTGTTTTCACGTCGCACCCGAAGCCTCAACAAACTCGAGCAGGGGAATTTCCAGGTTACTTCCTGCGCGTGATCGTCTAAACTCTGACCTGAATATGTTCTGGTAATGCTGGAAAGAGAACAGGCTAAATAATCATATATAAAAAGTTTTATTTTTATATCTACAGCCATGATACATTTCCCCTGGAGTGGAGAGAGGTTAAGGGCCTTTCTTAAGGGCCCGACAGTGTCAGTGCTGGAGATGAAATAGACCACCGCCTGATCATTACCCCAGAGTTTTAACCACTAAGCTCCCACTTCCCCCAGCAGAGTGTAGCGTTATTACTCTGTGTGTGTGTGTGTGTGTGTGTGTGTGTGTGTGTGTGTGGCTTATTTTATAATCACAAAGAGGAAGTGATACTGCTGCAGGAATATACACTGAAAGTAATGTTTGTTTTTTTTGTACCGTTTAAAGGTCATGACATTTTATGGTGTTTGTTCCTGTAACTATCAGACATGATTGGAGGTCTGAATAAACCTCCAGGTGTTTGGAAACATCTCAGAACAAAAAGAAACACCAGGTTGATTGACGTTACCATGGAAACACGTTATACTGTACTTAGGTCTTGCTGTTCTTATGGACCTTTAATGTGCCGGTGGCAGTCGGAGGTTGTAGGCCAGAGTTAGACTGTGCACTCTGAACACTCGTCCCAGAAAAGAAAACCAGAAGAAGATCCGAGAAATGAGGAAGCTGCTGTGGAATTCACTTCCTGATGGACAGTCGGAGCAGTGCAGGCTTCATCACTGCGGTTTCCTCCTTATTGTTTTATTTTTTCATGTTTTACATCGCTGTTATGCTCAGGGTTCATTTAGTTTATATCTTTTCATTTTTAGTTTGAAACGTTCGAATGAAAATGTCTTTCTGTTTATGTTTTTTTTCTGATCCGCATCTTTATAAATATTCAAGCTGATTTTATTTGTGGCCTTTATGTGTATCTGTCTGTGTGTGTGTGTGTGTGTGTGTGTGTGTGTGTGTGTGTGTGTGTGTGTGTGTGTCTGTGACTCTGTGTGTGTGTGTGTGTGTGTGTGTGTGTGTGTGTGTCTGTGTCTCTGTGTGTGTGTGTGTGTGTCTGTGTCTGTGTCTGTGTCTGTGTGTATCTCCGTGTGTGTGTGTATATGTGTGCGTGTGTGTGTGTGTGTGTGTGTATGTAGTAGGTAATGTGTGTGTGTGTGTCTGTGTGTGTGTGTGTGTGTGTGTGTGTGTGTGAGTGTGTGTGTGTATGCAGTAGGTAGCGTGTGAGTGTGTGTATGCAGTAGGTAGCGTGTGTGTGTGTGTATTTAGTAGGTAATTTGTGTGTGTGTATGTGTGTGTGTGTGTGTGTATGTTTGTGTGTATGGAGTAGGTAGTGTGTGTGTGTGTGTGTGTGTGTGTGTGTGTATGCAGTAGGTAGCGTGTGTGTGTGTGTATTTAGTAGGTAATTTGTGTGTGTGTATGTGTGTGTGTGTGTGTGTATGTTTGTGTGTATGGAGTAGGTAGCGTGTGTGTGTGTGTGTGTGTGTGTGTGTGTGATTAAGATGAATAATGACTAATCTGCAGTTATTTAAAGCACCTGTGAGTTTTGTTTTTAGAGGTTTTAGAGTATACTGAATATATATTCCTCTTTTTTTTTTTTTTTTGTCCATGCAGATGTTGAGACTGATAGCTAGCGTGCTCTTGCTGAGCTTGGTGGCCGGGTCCAGGTGTCCTGATCAGCAGCGCTGTGGGGAGGAGCAGACATGTTGCCAAATTCGTTCTGGAGAATTTAACTGCTGTCCCTTTCATCAGGTGAGTCAATCTGAGATGGACAGACACAAAGGCCACGCCTCTTTCAGTGTGACTGACAGACACAAAGGCCACGCCTCTTTCAGTGTGACTGACAGACACAAAGGCCACACCTCCTTCACTGTGACTAACAGACACAAAGGCCACGCCTCTTTCAGTGTGACTGACAGACACAAAGGCCACACCTCTTTCACTGTGACTGACAGACACAAAGGCCACACCTCCTTTACTGTGACTGACAGACACAAAGGTCACGCCTCCTTCACTGTGACTGACAGACACAAAGGCCACGCCTCCTTTACTGGGACGGACAGACACAAAGGCCACGCCTCCTTCAATGTGACTGGCTCCTTCACAGACCCTGTCATGTGCATGTAATTGTGTACAGAAGCTAATTGAGCTAGTGAGTAAGTGTGTGTGTGTGTGTGTGTGTGTGTGTGTGTGTGTGTGTGTGTGTGTGTGTGTGTGTGTACAGGGTGAGTGCTGTGAAGACCACTTACACTGCTGCCCTGAGGGTATGTTGTGTGAGGTGAAGGAATCCAGTTGCACAAATGCTACACACTCGATCTCATGGGCCGAGAGATTTCCTTCTGAACACAGCAGAATTGTCAAAGTGAGAAACCACTGACATGCACAATTTAACCACCACTGCCTCACTGTCTTTTTGTCTTACTGCCTCACTGTCTTTTTGTCTTACTGCCTCACTGTCTCTTTGTCTTACTGCCTCACTGTCTCTTTGTCTTACTGCCTCACTGTCTCTTTGTCTTACTGCCTCACTGTATTGCTGCCTTTCTACCTTGTTGTTCCCCTGCATTGCAGTCTCACTGTTACTCTGCCTCGCTTTCTTTCTGCCCTTCTGTTTCATTATATGCCGCCTTTCTATCTCGTTTTTAATGTGTTGCAGCCTCGCTGTTAATTTGCCTCAGTGTTGCCTCTTCTCTTGTGGACTTGCTATGTTCCTTATTTTCTTACTGCCCACTACCTCGCTGCCTCGCCTCATTCTCCCTCATTAGCTAGTTTCCTTTTTTTTTTAAAACATTGCCTGAAGAGAGTCAACTTGATCCTTAACAAAAATTAAGTAAAAAAAAAAAAGTATTAGTCAATCACACACACACACACACACACACACACACACACACACACACACACACACACACACACACACACACAACATTAACTTTAAGCTCTTTTGTAAATTATTATTTTTAATATAAATGTCATTATAGTTCATTAACATACAGTACGTTCTCCTGGTGTTTTTGGGCGGCTTGTTAGCATTCTTAGCACATTGCTAAATGAATATTTTAACATTTGAACAGAATAAAAAGAAATACATGAAATACATCTGCACATCCACAGCTGAAAGGAAATGTGCTTCCCTGAAACCTCTCGAGCCTGTTGAACCTGATCAGCTGAGTGCATATTACTGAAGTCAGACGTTAGATTGCAGTTGTGATTGTCCTTCTAACAAAAATGTATAATAACATGACATTGACATTGACATGATCTGACATTGTGCTACAGGCTAATTTGCTAGCGGGTGACCAAGCTAGCCTAGTCAGCTAACGTTATTCACAAAGTAACAGGGAAATGACTTAACGTGCAGAGGCGTAAAAACATTCTAACACTATACATTCTATAGCATGTATAAAATAAAATAAATGTATAATGCATGTATAATGCGCCAATATTTACCTCAGCAAAACTTTAGCTAGCTAACTCACGCCACCTTTTTTAATTCACTGTATGACCAAAATGTTGTGGAGCATTTTTTGAACTTTCCATTCCACATCTGGCCCCAATTTGCTGTTAAAATGAGTTCCACTCTTCTAGGAAGATGTTCCACTAGATTTAGTGAAGATTTGTGTAAAATTTTGTTCAACCACAAGGGTGTTGGTAAAGTCAGGTACTAATGTAGGTGAGGTGGAACAATTATCCCAAAGGTGTATAATAGGGTTGGAGCTCTATAGCAGGAGATCTTCCATATCTTTCATAGAAAGCAGATCTTCATGGAGCTGCCTTTGTGCACAGAGGAATGATATGTCAGATATGTCCTGTACAATTGTGTCCCAGAACCACATCTGGCTGGAAAAGTCAGGTGTCACAATACTTTTGGGCAGATTGTATATGTAATTTATCTCAACAACAAACCTGGTTGTCTCTGCTAGCTCATGCTAAGGTTAAACCAGTAGATGTTTTATTAGGAGATGAGGCATTGCCCAGTGCGGTTAGTAAACCTGCAGCTGAACGTATCTTCTTCTTCTTCTTTCCGCTTCCCCCATTAGGGGGCGCCACAGCGGCTCATCCGTCTCCACACCCCCTCGTCCTCTACATCTGCCTCTGTCACACCAACTACCTGCATGTCTTCCCTCACCACATCCATAAACCTCCTCCTTGGCCTTCCTCTTTTGCAGCTGAACGTATACGGTCACAATATTTTATACTATAACTGATAGTAATAAAGTCGTATTTTTCTTCCAGTCATACAGAATGATCACCTCTTACGATGCTAATAACATGTACAACACCGTCTGCCCGGATAATTCCTTCTGCCCGTGGGAGTTCTCCTGCCTGAAGGTGTCTGAGACGTACGGCTGCTGTCCTGTAGCACAGGTAAGGTATCACAGAGACTCGGTTTTATCTAACCAGGGATTGCTTTTAACTGCTGTAACGTAAGTGAGAACAGGAAGGAACACGCCGTTTAAAAATAATCTGTAATCGAATGAATAATACTTGATGTTATTAATAAGAGCAAAAAGTAACTCTGCTTTATAGCACCATGTCACCATTCATTTTGTTTCCCCCATAACCATGTTTATTCTATAAATCCTTACTGAACCTGAGATCGGATTTTTGTCTCCCAGGGTATCGTGTGCTCGGATGGGAAACACTGTTGTCCGAGTGACCGAGAGTGCACCACTGACAGCACTTCCTGTGTCGAAAAGACGGGTGAGGAAGAGAGTTATTACTATAACTAGTTTTTTATTTTTTATTGCATTTCAAGATTCCTTTTTATTATGTTTAGTTAGACTGCTTGAATAATATTTTTGGTTTCATTTTCAGGTTTTGATAGTCATAATTTTTGGTTTTTATTTAGTTTTAGTCTGGTACCTGGTGGTCTAGTGGTTAGGATGCGGTGCTTTCACCGCTGCGGCCTGGGTTCGATCCCCGGTCAGGGAACCAACCCCAGCCACTCTTAGTGCTGGTCCCAAGCCCAGATAAATGGGGAAGGTTGTGTTAGGAAGGGCATCCAGCTTACAAACGTGTGCCAAATCAAACATGCGGATGATCTGCTGTGGCGCCCCCTAATGGGAGAAGCTGAAAATAAGTTTTTTTTATTAAGTTTTTGTCTGGGTTTAGTGTCAAACCCAGAATAAACCAGTGTGTCATACAAACTAATAGCCTTAAGATTTGTAATTTAACAAGGAGCCGGGAGAGCTTGTAGAGCTTCAGGCTTTTAGTCTAAGTGTTCAGGGTTCAAGTGCCTGTTTGGAGATTAAATATCCACTAGTCAATTGTTGGGGAAATTGGTAGCTCAATGGTTAAGGCTCTGTGTTCAAGCCCCAGCATTGCTGTGTTTCCACAATAAGAGCCATTGAGCAAAGCCATTAACCTTCTCTGCTCCAGGGGGCTGTACCATAACGTATTCATCACCCTGCTTCCAAACATGCTGGGATATACTGTATGAAAAAAGAATTGAATGGAACTGTATTGTACAAGCCCAATTTCAAAACAGTTCTTACACATTGGGTTTAAAATGTAAATATAAACAGAATGCAATGATTTACAAATATCATTAGCCCATATTTTATTTACAATAGAACATAGAAAGTGTGTTTATTTGAAATGAGCTAATGTACCATTTTAAGCAAATAATAAGGTCATTGTGATTTTGATGTCTACAAAGACATCATAAGACTATCAGGACAGAGGCAACAAACATCTGGGGGAAAAAAAGTGTTATTAAAATGAAACAGTTAAAGGAACATTTTGAAACTAATGAGGATAATTCAAAGCAGGTCAGTAAGATGTTTGGGTATGAATAGTGTGTTTTAGAGAGAATCTTTCGGAATTAAAGATCGAAAGAGTTTCACCAATCTGTGGAAGACCGTGTTGCGCTGAAGGTTTTAATTTTGCATCGTTTATTTTTATTTTTAGTGCCATTCAAATGAATTTGCCGTAACATGTTATTAACGCGTTAATTTTGACAGCCCTAAAAAATATATTAATACACAAATGTAAAATTTTGTTCTCTAATGAATGTATCCAGGTCGAACAACTACCATATAGAACATAAGCAGAGAAAAGATGATGATAATCAGGTGACCAGTAGTGTTCACATTGCTGACTCCCTCTGTCTCATCCATGATAACACCAGACTACTTGTTGCCTTCTGTCTTGATCATTGTTAACTTTGTAAACCAGTCTACGTCTGTGTCATGATAGGAAGGAAATGATACACCAGTCGTGGATTGAAAAAGTCACGCAATGAAAAGGAATCATTTGATGTGCTGAAAACGGCACAATGACAAGAAAAAACACTGACATGTCACCAGATTAAAACTAAAGTAACAAGTCTGGTTTGAAAATGTAAGAAGTAGAAAGTACAGATATTTGTGTAAAAATTTAATGAGTGAAAATAAAAATGTATCAGAAAAATTAATAGTGAAGTAAAATACTGATACCAGAAACATCTACTTAAGTACAGTAACAAAGTATTTGTACTTCATTACTTCCACCTCTGGTGCTCTGTATTCCCATCTATCCTTTCCTAATAAATTGCATTAAATCTTGTAACAGCTATAAAACTTCTAAAATTACAAAGATGAGTACCAGTCTCACCAGCTTGGAAACAGTATATAGTGAAAGTGGTTTAGCTCAACTAGATTCCTCCTAATGGAAATTTGGAAACGCTTGTGGACGTTTTTTTCTGTTTTGATTTTGAACGTATCGTGCATAATTGTTACTTCTTCTTGATGTGGGTGTAGATTCTGTTGTTCTCTGTGACCTGATTCGGTCTTTTTTCTGCATACTGCTTGAACCCCTAAATTGCTATTTGCCAATTATATGTGATGTTGTTATGCTTTTGCATATAAATGATAATAATAATAATAATTGCTCTGATCCCAGAAAGAACCCAGTGGCATCAATAGATGGCAATTATCCGATGCTAGCTAATGAAACCACATTGTTATGTTTAGTTAGCTTGGAGCTGCCTTCACCACAAAGATTAATAATCACTAATACAGACCATGTTATCTGTTTGGTTTTAATAGTTGAAGAAAATGAAATATCGTGTTTATCAAATGTGCTATTGTGTGTTTAGTTTCTGATGTCCCCTGTGACGACACTGCAGCTTGTCCTGATGGAAGCACATGCTGTAAGGATGGAATGGGCGGATGGGGCTGCTGCCCTCTGCCTCAGGTAAAATACAATTTTGGACACAGTTTGTTTAGAAGCAGACAGGTGTATGTCATTTAACTATATATAGCAGCTTAAAAAGTATTTGAAATCCCCTGAAATTGATCAGATTTGTCCGTCAACGGCGATAAAAAGGAGAGAGATAAGAGTCAAACATGACTTTAAAACACCAAAATCACAGAAAAAAATATGCACACTAAAATCAAAACAATTGAACTCTGTCGACCGCTGGCGAGAGAAAGGCGTCTCACAAGGCAGGATACGTGTACATCCTGGCAGCATCCCGTTATTTTGTACCGCATATACGCTCTCTGGGACCACCTGTAACCATACTAAAAGACAAATCAATAACCCTAAACAGGTGTTAAACAGGCTGGGTGTCAGGTGATTCCCAAACAGGCAAATATGAAGTTTATAATAATAATGTTTTTTTGTTGTTTTTTTTGCAGGCGGTGTGTTGTGAGGACTTTATCTACTGCTGTCCTCAAGGTAAAAAGTGTAATCATGAAACTCAGTCATGTGATGATCCATCAGGTTCAGTGCCCTGGCTAAAGAAGGTGCCAAGCCGACCAATCAATGGACAGAAGTTTCCAGAAACCAAGCGTATGTCATCAGATATGATTAACAATTTTTGTTGAACTAAAGAAATTAAGATTTTGTATTCTTATTCATTAAAATGATATTCCTCTTGTTTAGTTACTGATGTTCCCTGTGACGACACTGTGGGTTGTCCTGATGGAACCACATGCTGTAAGGACGTAAAGGGAGGATGGGGCTGCTGCCCTTTACCGCAGGTAAGATACAATTGAGAACACGGTTGGGTTAGATGCAAGACAGGTGTATGCCATTTGACTATATAGAGGGCCTTAAAAGTAGTTTAATTACACAGAATTTATCAGATTTGTCTGGATTTAAAAATTATAAAAAAACCCACACAAGGCCATTCACGTGATGTAAAAGAAAACATGATTCATTAGACCAGCTCACCTTTTTTGGTGGCCACAGTCATCTGTGCCCCGGTCCGTGGACCACTTTGAATTTAAATTGCTGTAAAATGGCTGCCAGATACCACCTAGTGATCTTTTATGCAATGGAGCCATTGGAGTGGGGTGTGGTCCAAACAGAGACCCTGGCTATATCACCCCTGGCTGATATACAGGGTCCTTCTCCACCACCTGGGACAACACGGCCCCAGCCCACCTGTCAGACACGCAAGGGGAGACAGACGGTGTAATTAGTCTTTAATAAGTGCAGCTGATGGTAGAGAGAGAGTAAATATATCCAGCCACCAGAAAACTGAGCAGTGCTGGGCAGAGCAAAATTACAGTCCGAGATAAACAATCCATAAATCCAAAACTGGCAAACAGAATTAAAAAAAAGGTGGAGCAAAAACACAGTCCAGGAACAGTTCTCTGGTGGGTACTCAGGCTTTCTGGTTGATGTGATAGGCAAGAACGATGACCTCAGCGGCGATGTGAGGTGGAGCGATGGCCTCTCTGGAGGTCTGAAGCGGGGCAGTGCTCTCTGCGGACATCAGTGGCGGTGTGACAAACTCAGCAGGGATTGGTGGCAGAGTGACTTCCTCAATGAAGCCAGGGGCGGAGCCATGACATCAGCAAGGCTTGTGAGGGTAGCGACACCCTTCGGGGGGATCTAAGGTGGAGCAACGTACTCTGTGAGTCTCTGCGCGGAACAATGCCCTCTGCGGAGATCAGGGGAAAACAGTGCCCTCAGTTGAGATCATCTTTAGATTTGCGATGTCAGTGAAGCATGGGGGTGGAGCCGCAATGTCAGCAAAGCCTGGGGGTGAAGCAAAGACCACAGCCAAGCTCAGGTTGGAGCGACATCATCATCGAGGCTCAGGAGCTAAGCAGCGTCTTTGTTGGGCCTTCGGGGTGAAGCATCATCTTCGTCAGGTCTCTGAGACTGGGTTGCACCCTCATGAAGGAGCAGAGGCTGGGCAGCAGCTTCACTAGGGAACGGAGGTTGAGTGATGCTTCAAGTGGGTAATAGAGGTTGGGCAATGCCTCCATGGAAAAACTGAGGCTGACCGACACCCCCAATATTTTTCTGAGGCTGGTAAGAGGGCTTGCTGCTAAGACAACCAGACCAGCATTGGCGCTTATTTAAAAAAAGCTGGACAGTTGGAGGAACAGGTGTTCTAGAGCTCCAGCGTGGCCGACCTGAGGGCTTGGCCCAAAAGATGGAGGACAACATTGGCAATCCTTTTCTTATTGGTGGTTGGCAAGAGAAAGCTTACACTGTTTATGGAACAGGATTCAGCAGAGGTCCGGGTTGCCGGAAAAGCGCTGGGGCTCTCCATGGTTGATTGTCTTAGGGTATTGATTATATACAATGCCAGCAAATGGAGCAATGCAGGGCAGAACTAAACACGGTCCAATAATTCAGTCTATAATTAATAGAAAACTAAAAACACAAATCAAGAAAACAGTCCAGAGTCCTCACAGGTAACAGGAAAAACAGGTCAGAACAGGGATTAGAGACTAGGATTGAAAACAAGAAGCAGAGCAGGCAAAATGCGAGATTATTCCCAGGGACGTAAAGAGCTGATAAGAAAATCTGTGAAGAAGTGCATGTTTTTTGATGTCCTTAAATACAGGAAAAGACTCAAGATGGCTGCCGATCAGGAAATGTGTGCGACAAAACCAGAAATACATTCCCCAAAACAGGAAGTGCACGTCACATGCACAGAAGATGCTAAAGGGAATATAAATGCGGTCCACAACAAAGTTCTGCCCTTACCTGGGTGAAAGCCCACTGGCACGACACACCAACAGGTGTGTGATTCTCACTGCTTGTCCCTGCCAGCTCTGCCCTCCATTTGCAAATCGGTGCTCAACCACACCCGGCTCTTTTCACTACTCTGATCCTTGTTGCTGCTCACTAAAATATAGAGCACTTGCAAAATTTCATTCAGCTGTGGGATTTTTTTACCAAACATTTTGCCCATCTTCACCCTCCGATCCCAAACCAGTGTTCGACCAGGTCCTCAATTACATAAATGGATACTGAAACTCATTTTTTTTTTCCAGATGAAGTTCAAATAATAATCAGGATCACGAAAACAGTCCACAGTATATATTTTGCATTTCTAACAATAGACTTGGTCACAGTGTGACTGTGAAGTTTATGTGAAGATGTTTTGTTCATAGGCGGTGTGTTGTGAGGACTTTACTCACTGCTGTCCTCAAGGTAAAAAGTGTAACCTCGCAGCTCAGACATGTGATGATCCTTTCGGTTCAGTGCCCTGGCTGAAGAAGGTCCCAAGCCGACCAATCGATGGACAGAACTTTCCAGAATCCAAGCGTATGTCATCAGATATGATTAACAATTTTTTTGTGAACTATAGAAATAAATTATAAGATCATTATTTTGGTATTAAGATATTATATTTTTAATAATTAAAATGATATTCCTCTTGCTTGTGTGTTCAGTTTCTGATGTTCCCTGTGACGACACTGTGGCTTGTCCTGATGGAACCACATGCTGTAAGGATGAAAAGGGAGGATTTGGCTGCTGCCCTTTTCCTCAGGTAAAATGTTATTGAGAACACAGTTTATTCAGCAGTAAGACAAGTGTTTGCCATGTGACTATATACAGAGGTTTAAAAAGTATTTCAAATCCCATGGAATTGATCAGATTTGTTCAGATAACAAATGATAATACACACAATCTTCCACAATCTTAGGCTTTTAAGAATAAGATGAGAATATTCCCTCTAGCTGAAAACCTAAAAAAAGGTTGAAAACCTCAGCAAGTGATGAGAATTCCATGACAGACAATCTTCTTGTAACCTTTTGTGATTTTCAGCAATATTATCAGGAGTTTTTTCTTCCATGTCTCTTTTCTTTCCTCTCATACTTGTTGCTAATTACTGAAACATAGAACACTTTTAGCAAGATTTCATTCAGCTGTGGGATTTTTTACTATTCACTTTGGCCATCTCCACCCTCTGTTCCCAAAATAGTGCTTGACCAGGTCCTCACTTTCATCCACAGTATTAATTTAGCATTTTTAAGAATAAACTTGGTCACAGTGTGACTGTGAAGTTCATGTGAAGATGTTGTGTTCATAGGCGGTGTGTTGTGAGGACTTTATCCACTGCTGTCCTCACGGTAAAAAGTGTAACCTCGCAGCTCAGACATGTGATGATCCTTACAGTTCAGTGCCCTGGCTGAAGAAGGTCCCAAGCCGACCAATCGATGGACAGAAGGTTCCAGAATCCAAGTGTATGTCATCAGATATGATTAACAATTTTTTGGTGAACTATAGAAACAAAGATATTGTATTTTTAATAATTCAAATGATATTCCTCTTGCTTGTGTGTTCAGTTTCTGATGTTCCCTGTGATGACACTGTGGCTTGTCCTGATGGAACCACATGCTGTAAGGATGGAAAGGGAGGATTTGGCTGCTGCCCTTTTCCTCAGGTAAAATGTTATTGAGAACACAGTTTAGTCAGCAGTAAGACAAGTGTTTGCCATGTGACTATATACAGAGGTTTAAAAAGTATTTCAAATCCCATTAAATTGCTCAGATTTTTCCAAATAACAAATGATAATACACACAATCTTTCACAATCTCAGGCTTTTAAGAATAATACAAGAATATTTCTGTAGCTGAGTGTCTATAAAGGTTGACAAACTCAGCATATGGTGAGAATTCCATGACAGCATATTTTTCTTAATCTTTTGGGTTTCAGAACTGGTGTAGCATGTCGCAATTCCATTGGTTTTTTTTTTAAATGTTTTTTTGCTTTCCAGCAAGTAATAGTAAATATGCTCCAGCACTGAACCAATCAGGCAGTTAACTGGGTTAATTGGTGGTGCTCGCACCACGCAGAGAACAGAAGCCATTTAGCAGCATCAGCCTCCTCGTCGATTGAGCATTGGGTTGGAGATTGTTCTCCACTACCTCGGTGGAGAGACCAGCTTCTAAAAACTGTGCCCTCTCAAGGGGCCACAGCCACAGTCTTCATAACTCTGGGCCGGGGTGAACCAAGGTGCCCCCTGAGTGGGAGAGAAGATCCCTCCTGGGAGGAATTTCCCTAGAGGAGGGACACCAGGTCCACGACCCATGTAGAGCCACCATTCTCCGGGCCTTGGCGCTTGCCTCGAAAGTGCATCTGCTCCCTGATTTATGTACTCAGGTATGTAAGCAGTCCTCAATGAGAGCAGTCTTCTCTGAGCCCACAGGAGGATCTACCGTGCAAGCCTGTATAGGGATCGAGATTGTAGGCCCCCCTGATGGTTAATGCTAGAGTCCACCAACGTGTTGTCCGTATGGACCAGCACATGGCGATCCCTTAGGTCTGGGAGGAATTGTTTCAGAGCCAGAAACACGGTCAGAATCTCCAGGCAGTTTATGTGTCGCATGAGATGGAGCCTGCTCCACCGAACTTGGACGGAGTGGCCACGCATGACCGTTTCCTATTCCGTGAGGGAAGCATCCATCTTTAGCATTATGCGATGACAAGGGGCTCCCAGGACGGGGCCTTCAGACAGAAATGCAGGTTCGTTCCTCATATTTAAGGTTCGAAAGGCTCGCCACAAGACCTTGATAGTGCGAAGTGGGGTGCCCTTGCGTGAGAGTCCTCTGTCGCTGAGCCACCAGTGGAGGGGTCTATGTGCAGGAGTCCAAGTGGAATCACACTGGATGCTTACAATGAGTGACTGGCTTTCTTTTACTCTCTTGACTGCCGTGAGGATAGCCTTGATCCGAGTGGGAGACAGCTGTGCCTGTACGATGGTCGAGTCTCACACTATGCCTAAGAAGGTGGTTATATGTACTGGAGAACGCACACTCTTCTTGGCATTTAGTCTTAACCCCACATTCTTCATACAGGTGAGAACGACATCTCGCTGTTGGACTGCAAGAAGCTATGATCCAGCTATTAATTAATCATTGATATAGTTCAGAATGAGGATGCCCTGGAGTCTCAGCGGGATCAAGGCCACACCTATACACTTTAGGAAATTTGCAGGGTGAGAGCTCAAGGCCAAACAGGAGGACCCGATATTGGTACGCTTCACTACCAAAGACAAACCTTAAGAACCTCCTATGAGCCGTTGTCCTTTAAATCTGTTGTGACAAACCAGTCCTTAGGCCTGATTTGAGACACAGCCTGCTTGAGGGTGACCATCCTGAACCTCAGCCTCATTGGTGAGTGGTTGAAGAAATGTAGATCTAGAATCTTCTTTGGAACCACGAGGTACTGGCTGTAAAAGCCAGACTCTCTCAGTAAAGAAGGGATCACCTCGATGGTCTCCTTCCTTAAGAGAGTGAGTACTTCTTGTTCCAGGACCAGAGCCTGCTTGGGTCCCACCAGAGTGGGACACACCCTGTTGAAGAGGGGAGGAGAGGACTTGAACTGAATCGAGTAGCCCCTCATTCTAAGGGGCTACTCCCTGTAAGGACGGAAAAGGAGGATGGGACTGCTGCCCTTTTCCTCATGTAAAAACTCAGACATAACCCTCCCGAACCATCTGCCTTGAGGCCTGTGTGTCTGTTTGTTCTTTAACAATAGCGGACAATGGGTAAGAACACGTCAACATCCATTTGGATTTGGGACAGTAAGAGGTGAACTCCACAACACAGTGGGAGGTGTTGAGACACTGTTTTTAGCTTTACCTCTGGTTCCTGCTTCTCCTTCTTTTGTATTCTTGTCATGAAATCCACTCACCTTACCACATATTTAATGTCCCAGACTGCAGACTGTCTGACCTTTAAGGGTCTTTGCCACTTGGTGATCAGTTTGAACCTCAATGTAAATAACAATACAAACACATTTTTATAGCTGAGTAACTCTTCATTTAGCCAGGACTATGCATTGGGGATAAAGAATATGCTCTGGTCAGTCATGAACAGGAGTTCATCATTAATATCTACTCCACTTTTTATTTCCATATCTGAGTACCTAGAAAAGTTTGAGAAACTCAGCAAGTGCTAAGAGTTCCATGACAGCCAATCTTCTTGTAATCTTTGGTGTTTTCAGCAATATTATCAGGAGTTTTTCTCTTCCACTGCTCTTTACTCTCATTTTATACTTGCTGCTGCTCCCTGACACATAGAATATTTGTTAGCAAAATTTCATACAGCTGTGGGATTTTTTACCATTCACTTTGGCCATCTCCACCCTCTGTTCCCAGAACATTGCTTGACCAAATGCTCACTTCCATCCAGAGTATTTATTTTGCATTTTTTAAAATAGACTTGGTCCCAGTGTGACTGTGAAGTTCATGTGAAGTTGTTTTGTTCATAGGCGGTGTGTTGTGAGGACTTTATCCACTGCTGTCCTCAAGGTAAAAAGTGTAACCTTGCAGCTCAGACATGTGATGATCCTTTCGGTTCAGTGCCCTGGCTGAAGAAGGTCCCAAGCCGATCGATCGATGGACAGAAGGTTCCAGAATCCAAGCGTATGTCATCAGATATGATTAACAATTTTTTGGTAAACTATAGAAATAAATTATAAGATAATTATTTAGGTATTAAGATTTTGAATTTTTAATAATTAAAATGATATTCCTCTTGCTTGTGTGTTTAGTTTCTGATGTTCCCTGTGATGACACTGTGGCTTGTCCTGATGGAACCACATGCTGTAAGGATGGAAAGGGAGGATTTGGCTGCTGCCCTTTTCCTCAGGTAAAATGTTATTGAGAACGCAGTTTATTCAGCAGTAAGACAAGTGTTTGCCATGTGACTATATACAGAGGTTTAAAAAGTATTTCAAATCCCATTAAATTGCTCAGATTTTTCCAAATAACAAATGATAATACACACAATCTTCCACAATCTTAGGCTTTTAAGAATAATACAAGAATATTCCTGTAGCTGAGTGTCTATAAAGGTTGACAAACTCAGCATATGGTGAGAATTCCATGACAGCCTATTTTTCTTAATCTTTTGGGTTTTAGAACTGGTGTAGCATGTCGCAATTCCAGTGGATTTATTTTTATATGTTTTTTTGCTTTCCAGCAAGTAGTAAATATGCTCCAGCACCGAACCAATCAGGCAGTTAACTGGGTTAATTGGTGGTGCTCGCACCACGCAGAGAACAGAAGCCATTTAGCAGCATCAGCCTCCACTTTGAAGAGCGTTCTCCGGGAGCTGAGTGACCGTATATAGATGCGAGAACAAATAGCGTGCCACAATGAGCACGGTGCATGCCGAATGTGCGCAGCATGAACGCTAAATATGTGCAGCATGAACGCCGAATATGCCCAGCATGCACACGGAATGTGCGCCGAATCTGCATGTGTGCAAACGCAGCGGCTCCCTCGGGAATCGATCTAACGTGCTCCGCTCCCGAGCAAGCGACGCATGGCCTGTGCTTTGTGCAGTCAGCATGATTGCTTGCTAAATTTTTTTTGGACATTTACCACTTACCTGAAGGGGACATACACACAAAGAGCACTTCCTGAACAAATAGAAGCTAGCTTTGGCTCCAATGCATGTGCGTTTTGTAGCTTCCTGGTCGTGACGTCACCCCACTGGTGACTTTATGTCTCCCCTTAGCCGAATTACACGCGTGATTCAGAGTGTGGACAACGCGAAAGCGTTCCCAAAGCATTGCAACGCAGCTCGAGTCCTTGTAATGGAACTATTTCTTGTGGATAAAAAATATGCTCTTTTCAGGCATGAACAGGAGCTCATCATTAATATCTACTCCACTTTTTATTTCCATATCTGAGTACCTAGAAAAGTTTAAGACCCGCAGCAAGTTCTAAGAGTTCCATGACAGCCAAACTTCTTGTAATCTTTGGTGTTTTCAGCAATATTAACAAGAGTTTTTCTCTTCCACTGCTCTTTACTCACATCTTATATTTGCTGCTGCTTCCTGACGATAGAACATTTGTTAACAACATTTCATTCAGCTGTGAAATTTTTAATATTCACTTTGGCATCTCCACCCTCTGTTCCTGTTCCCAGAACAGTGTTTGACCAAATGCTCACTTCCATCCATAGTATTCATTTTGCATCTTCAAGAATAGACTTGGTGACAGTGTGACTGTGAAGTTCATGTGAAGATGTTTTGTTTGTAGGCGGTGTGTTGTGAGGACTTTATCCACTGCTGTCCTCAAGGTAAAAAGTGTAACCTCGCAGCTCAGACATGTGATGATCCTTTCGGTTCAGTGCCCTGGCTGAAGAAGTTCCCAAGCCGACCAATCGATGGACAGAAAGTTCCAGAATCCAAGCGTATGTCATCAGATATGCTTAACAATTTTTTTATTGAACAATAGAAATTTAAATATTGTATTCTTATGCATTAAAATGATATTCCTCTTGCTTGTGTGTTCAGTTTCTGATGTTCCCTGTGACGACACTGTGGCTTGTCCTGATGGAACCACATGCTGTAAGGACGGAAAGGGAGGATTTGGCTGCTGCCCTTTTCCTCAGGTAAAATGTTATTGAGAACACAGTTTATTCAGCAGTAAGACAAGTGTTTGCCATGTGACTATATACAGAGGTTTAAAAAGTATTTCAAATCCCATGGAATTAATCAGATTTGTTCAGATAACAAATGATAATACACACAATCTTCCGCAATCTTAGGCTTTTAAGAATAAGATGAGAATATTCCCTCTAGCTGAGTACCTAGAAAAGTTTGACAACTTCAGTAAGTGATGAGAATTCCATGACAGACAATCTTCTTGTAATTTTTTGTGCTTTTCAGCAATATTATCAGGAGTTTTTTTTTTGCCATGGCTTTTTTTCTTAAACATAGAACAAATGTTAGCAAAATTTAATACAGGTTTGGCATTTTTAACATTCACTTTAGCCATCTCCACCCTCTGTTTCCAGAACAGTGCTTGACCATGTCCTCACTTTTATAAAAGAATACAGAACCTGTATTTTTTCAGATAAATGTAAAATAATAAACAGGATCACTTGATCAGTCCACAGTATTCATTTTACATTTAAAATAATAGACTTGGTCACAGTGTGACTGTGAAGTTCATGTGAAGATGTTTTGTTCATAGGCGGTGTGTTGTGAGGACTTTATCCACTGCTGTCCCCAAGGTAAAAAGTGTAACCTCGCAGCTCAGACATGTGATGATCCTTTCGGTTCAGTGCCCTGGCTGAAGAAGGTCCCAAGCCGACCAATCGATGGACAGAAAGTTCCAGAATCCAAGCGTATGTCATCAGATATGATTAACAATTTTTTGGTGAACTATAGAAATAAATATATTGTATTTTTTGTAATTAAAATGATATTCCTCTTGCTTGTGTGTTCAGTTTCTGATGTTCCCTGTGACGACACTGTGGCTTGTCCTGATGGAACCACATGCTGTAAGGATGGAAAGGGAGGATTTGGCTGCTGCCCTTTTCCTCAGGTAAAATTTTATTGAGAACACAGTTTAGTCAGCAGTAAGACAAGTGTTTGCCATGTGACTATATACAGAGGTTTAAAAAGTATTTCAAATCCCATGGAATTAATCAGATTTGTTTAGATAACAAATGATAATACACACAATCTTCCACAATCTTAGGCTTTTAAGAATAATACAAGAATATTCCCTCTAGCTGAGTATCTAGAAAGGTTGACAAACTTTTCATATGCATATGGTGAGAATTCCATGACAGCCCATTTTTCTTAATCTTTTGGGTTTCAGAACTGGTGTAGCATGTCACAATTCCATTGGATTTATTTTAAAAAAATTTTTTGCTTTCCAGCAAGTAGTAGTAAATATGCTCCAGCACTGAACCAACCGGGCAGTTAACTGGGTCAATTGGTGGTACTCGCACCACCCAGAGAACAGACGCCATTTAGCAGCATCAGCCTCTTTGCCGATTGAGCATTGGGTTGGAGATTGTTCTCCACTACCTCCGTGGAGAGACCAGCTTCTAAAAACTGTGCCCCCTCAAGGGGCCACAGCCACAGTCTCCATATCTCTGGGCCGGGGTGAACCAAGGTGCCCCCTGAGTGGGAGAGAAGATCCCTCCTGGGAGGAATTTCCCTAGAGGAGGGACACCAGGTCCGCGAACCATGTAGAGCCACCATTCCCCGGGCCTTGGCGCTTGCCTCGAAAGTGCTTCTGCTCCCTGATTTATGTACTCAGGTATGTTAGCAGTCCTTAATGAGAGCAGTCTTCCATGGGCCCACAGGAGGATCTACCGTGCAAGCCGGTATAGGGATCATGATTGTAGGCCCCACTGATGGTTAATGTTAGAGTCCACCAATGTGTTGTCCGTATGGACCAGCAAATCGTGATCCCTTAGGTCTGGGAGGAATTGTTTCAGAGCCAGAAACACGGTCAGAATCTCCAGGCAGTTTATGTGCCGCATGAGATGGAGCCTGCTCCACCGAACTTGGACGGAGTGGCCACGCATGACCGTTTCCTATTCCGTGAGGGAAGCATCCATTTTTAGCATTATGCGATGACAAGGGGCTCCCAGGACGGGGCCTTGAGACAGAAATGCAGGTTCGTTCCTCATATTTAAGGCTCGAAAGGCTCGCCACAAGACCTTGATAGTGCGAAGTGGGTTGCCCTTGCGTGAGAGTCCTCTGTCGCTGAGCCACCAGTGGAGGGGTCTATGTGCAGGAATCCAAGTGGAATCACACTGGACGCTTACAATGAGTGACTGGCCTTCTTTCACTCTCTTGACTGCCGTGAGGATAGCCTCGATCCGAGCGGGAGACAGCTGTGCCTGCAAGATGGTCGAGTCTCATACTATGCCTGAGAAAGTGGTTCTATGTACTGGAGAAAGCACACTCTTCTTGGCATTTAGTCTTAACCCCACATTCTTCATACAGGTGAGAACGACATCTCGCTGTTGGACTGCAAGAAGCTCTGATCGAGCTATTAATTAATCGTCAATATAATTCAGAATGCGGATGCCCTGGAGTCTCAGCAGGATCAAGGCCACACCTATACATTTTAGGAAAGTTGCAGGGTGAGAGCTCAAGGCCAAACAGGAGGACCCGATATTGGTAAGCTTGACTACCAAAGGCAAACCTCAAGAACCTCCTATGAGCCGGCGTCCTTTAAATCTCTCGTGAGAAACCAGTCCTCGGACCTGATCTGAGACACAGCCTTCTTCAGGGTGAGCATCCTAAACCTCATGCTCATTAGTGTGTGGTTGAAGGAATGTAGATCTAGAATCTTCTTTGGAACCACGAGGTACTGGCTGTAAAAGCCAGACTCTCTAAATAAAGAAGGGATTACCTCGATGGTCTCCTTCCTTAAGAGAGTGAGTACTTCTTGTTCCAGGACCAGAGCCTGCTTGGGTCCCACCAGAGTGGGACACACCCTGTTGAAGCGGGGAGGAGAGAACTTGAACTGAATTGAGTAGCCCCTCATGCTAAGGGGCTACTCCCTGTAAGGATGGAAAAGGAGGATGGTACTGCTGCGTTTTTCCTCAGGTAAAAACTCGGACATGACCCTCCCGAACCATCTGCCTTGAGACCTGTGTGTCTGTTTGTTCTTTAACAATAGTGGACAATGGGTAAGAACACGTCAACATCCATTTGGATTTGGGACAGTAAGAGGTGAACTCCACAACACAGTGGGAGGTGTTGAGACACTGTTTTTAGCTTTACCTCTGGTTCCTGCTTCTCCTTCTTTGGTATTCTTGTCATGAAATCCACAGGGAAGACCTTCTTTATTGTATAAATAAAGTGTTGAAGTAAACATGGCACATTCTTCCCATATCCACTCACCTTACCACATATTTAATGGCCCAGACTCCAGACTGTCTGACCTTAAAGGGTCTTTGCCACTTGGTGATCAGTTTGAACCTCAATGTAAATAATAATACGAGCACATTCCTATAGCTGAGTAACTCTTCATTTAGCCAGGACTATGCATTGGGGATAAAGAATATGCTCTGGTCAGTCATGAACAGGAGTTCATCATTAATATCTACTCCACTTTTTATTTCCATATCTGAGTACCTAGAAAAGTTTGAGAAACTCAGCAAGTGCTAAGAGTTCCATGACAGGCAAACTTCTTGTAATCTTTGGTGTTTTCAGCAATATTGTCAGGAGTTTTTTTCTTCAATGGCTCTTTACTCTCATCTTATACTTGCTGCTGCTCTCTGAAACGTAGAACACTTGTTAGCAACATTTCATACAGCTGTGAGATTTTTTACTATTCACTTCGGCCATCTCCACCCTCTGTTCCTGTTCCCAGAACAGTGCTTGACCAAATGCTCACTTCCATCCATAGTATTAATTTAACATTTCTAACAATAGACTTGGTCACAGTGTGACTGTGAAGTTCATGTGAAGTTGTTTTGTTCATAGGCGGTGTGTTGTGAGGACTTTATCCACTGCTGTCCTCAAGGTAAAAAGTGTAACCTCGCAGCTCAGACATGTGATGATCCTTTCGGTTCAGTGCCCTGGCTGAAGAAGCTCCCAAGCCGATCGATCGATGGACAGAAGGTTCCAGAATCCAAGTGTATGTCATCAGATATGATTAACAATTTTTTGGTAAACTATAGAAATAAAGATATTGTATTCTTAATAATTAAAATGATATTCCTCTTGCTTGTGTGTTCAGTTTCTGATGTTCCCTGTGACGACACTGTGGCTTGTCCTGATGGAACCACATGCTGTAAGGACGGAAAGGGAGGATTTGGCTGCTGCCCTTTTCCTCAGGTAAAATGTTATTGAGAACACAGTTTAGGCAGCAGTAAGACAAGTGTTTGCCATGTGACTATATACAGAGGTTTAAAAAGTATTTCAAATCCAATGGAATTGATCACATTTGTTCACATAACAAATGATAATACACACAATCTTCCACAATCTTAGGCTTTTAAGAATAAGATGAGAATATTCCATCTAGCTGAGTATCTAAAAAGGTTGACAACCTCAGTAAGTGATGAGAATTCCATGACAGACAATCTTCTTGTAATCTTTTGTGCTTTTTAGCAATATTACCAGGAGTTTTTTTTCCATAGCTCTTTTTTTTAAACAGAACAATTGTTAGCTACATTTTATACAGGTTTGGTATTTTTAACATTCACTTTGGCCATCTCCACCCTCTGTTCCCAGAACAGTGCTTGACCAGGTCCTCACTTTTATAAAAGAATACAGAACCTGTATTTTTTCAGATAAATGTAAAATAATAAACAGGATCACATGATCAGTCCACAATATTCATTTTACATTTAAAATAATAGACTTGGTCACAGTGTGACTGTGAAGTTCATGTGAAGATGTTTTGTTTGTAGGCGGTGTGTTGTGAGGACTTTATCCACTGCTGTCCTCAAGGTAAAAAGTGTAACCTCGCAGCTCAGACATGTGATGATCCTTTCGGTTCAGTGTCCTGGCTGAAGAAGGTCCCAAGCCGACCAATCGATGGACAGAAGGTTCCAGAATCCAAGCGTATGTCATCAGATATAATTGACAATTTTTTGGTGAACTATAGAAATAAAGATATTGTATTTTTAATAATTAAAATGATAATCCTCTTGCTTGTGTGTTCAGTTTCTGATGTTCCCTGTGACGACACTGTGGCTTGTCCTGATGGAACCACATGCTGTAAGGACGTAAAGGGAGGATGGGGCTGCTGCCCTTTTCCTCAGGTAAAAGTTTAGACATAACCCTTCCGAACCATCTGCCTTGAGAACTGTGTGTCTGTTTGTTCTTTAAGAATAGCGGACAATAGGTGAGATCACGTCAACATCCATTTGGATTTGGGACAGTGAGAGGTGAACTCCACAAGACAGTGGGAGGTGTTGAGACATGGTTTTTAGCTTTACCTCTGGTTCCTGCTTCTCCTTCTTTGGTATTCTTGTCATGAAATCCACAGGGAAGACTTTCTTCATGGTATAAATAGATTATGGTAGTAAATATGCTGCATTCTTCCCATATCCATTCATCTTATCTCATATTTAATGTCCCAGACTCCAGACTGTGTGACCTTAAAGGGTCTTTGCCACTTGGTGATCAGTTTGAACCTCAATGTAAATAAAAATACAAACACATTTTTATAGCTGAGTAACTCTTCATTTAGCCAGGACTATGCATTGGGGATAAAGAATATGCTCTGGTCAGTCATGACCAGGAGCTCATCATTAATATCTACTCCACTTTTAATTCCCATATCTGAGTACCTAGAAAAGGTTGACAACCACAGAAAGTGGTAATAGTTCCATGACAGCCGAACTTCTTGTAATCTTTGGTGTTTTCAGCAATATTGTCAGGAGTTTTTTTCTTCAATGGCTCTTTACTCAAATCTTATACTTGCTGCTGCTCTCTGAAACGTAGAAAACTTGTTAGCAACATTTCATACAGCTGTGAGATTTTTTACTATTTACTTCGGCCATCTCCACCCTCTGTTCCTGTTCCCAGAACAGTGCTTGACCAAATGCTCACTTCCATCCATAGTATTAATTTAACATTTCTAAGAATAGACTTGGTCACAGTGTGACTGTGAAGTTCATGTGAAGATGTTGTGTTCGTAGGCGGTGTGTTGTGAGGACTTTATCCACTGCTGTCCTCAAGGTAAAAAGTGTAACCTCGCAGCTCAGACATGTGATGATCCTTTTGGTTCAGTGCCCTGGCTGAAGATGTTCCCAAGCCGACCAATCGATGGACAGAAGGTTCCAGAATCCAAGCGTATGTCATCAGATATAATTAACAATTTTTTGGCGAACTATAGAAATAAAGATATTGTATTTTTAATCATTAAAATGATATTCCTCTTGCTTGTGTGTTCAGTTTCTGATGTTCCCTGTGATGACACTGTGGCTTGTCCTGATGGAACCACATGCTGTAAGGACGTAAAGGGAGGATTTGGCTGCTGCCCTTTTCCTCAGGTAAAATGTTATTGAGAACACAGTTTAGGCAGCAGTAAGACAAGTGTTTGCCATGTGACTATATACAGAGGTTTAAAAAGTATTTTGAATCCCATGGAATTATCAGATTTGTTCACATAACAAATGATAATACACACAATCTTCCACAATCTTAGGCTTTTAAGAATAAGATGAGAAAATTCCATCAAGCTGAGTACCTAGAAAAGGTTGAGAACCTCAGCAAGTGATGAGAATTCCATGACAGACAATCTTCTTGTAATCTTTTGTGCTTTTCAGCAATATTATCAGGAGTTATTTTGCAATGGCTCTTTTTTTTCTCTCATACTTGTTGCTAATTACTGAAACATAGAACACTTTTAGCAAGATTTTATACAGGTTTGGGATTTTTAACATTCACTTTAGCCATCTCCACCCTCTGTTCCCAGAACAGTGCCTGACCAGGTCCTCACTTCTATAAAAGGAAACAGAAACTGAATTTTTTCAGATACATTCTAAATAATAAACAGGATCACATGATCAGTCCACAATATTCATATTACATCTTTAAGAATAGACTTGGTGACAGTGTGAATGTGAAGTTCATGTGAAGTTGTTTTGTTCATAGGCGGTGTGTTGTGAGGACTTTATCCACTGCTGTCCTCAAGGTAAAAAGTGTAACCTCGCAGCTCAGACATGTGATGATCCTTTCGGTTCAGTGCCCTGGCTGAAGAAGGTCCCAAGCCGACTAATCGATGGACAGAAAGTTCCAGAATCCAAGCGTATGTCACCAGATATGATTAAAAAATTTTTGGTGAACTATAAAACTAAAGATATTGTTTTCTTAATCATTAAAATAATAATCCTCTTGCTTGTGTGTTCAGTTTCTGATGTTCCCTGTGACGACACTGTGGCTTGTCCTGATGGAACCACATGCTGTAAGGACGTAAAGGGAGGATGGGGCTGCTGCCCTTTTCCTCAGGTAAAAGCTCGACATAACTCTCCCGCAACATCTGCCTTGAGAACTGTGTGTTTGTTTGTTCTTTAAGAATAGCAGACAATGGGTGAGATCACGTCCACTTCCATTTGGATTTGGGACAGTGAGAGGTGAACTCCACAAGACAGTGGGAGGTGTTGAGACACTGTTTTTCAGCTTTACCTCTGGTTCCTGCTTCTCCTTCTTTGGAATTTTTTTTCATGAAAGCCACAGGAGCCAACTTTCTTCATGGTTTAAATAAATTGTAGTAGTAAATATGCTCCAGCACTGAACCAATCAAGCAGTTATCCGGGTCAATTGGTGGTGCTTGCACCACGCAGAGACCAGACGCCATTTAGCGGTGTCAGCCTCCTCCTTAAAGAGCATTTTCTGGGAGCTGAGCGACCACATAGACATGCAAGCACAAAGTGTGTGCTACAATAAGCACGGCGCATGCCGAATGTGTGCAGCATGAACGGCGAATGTGCGCCGAATTTGCATGTGCGTGCACACAGCCGGCTCCCTCAAGAACCGATCTGTGAACTTGGTGCACGGTCAGAACGATCGCTTGCTTAATCTCTTTTGGACATTTACCACATACCTGAAGGGGACATACACACAAAGAGCACTTCCTGAACAATCAGAAGCTAGTTTAGGCTCCAACGCATGAGCATTTTGTAGATTCCTGGTCGTGAAGTCACCCCGCTGGTGACTTCGTGTCTCCCCCTTGACCAGGTTCTCACTTCCATCCACATTATTTATATTGCATTTTAAAGAATAGACTTGGTGACAGTGTGAATGTAAAGTTCATGTGAAGATGTTTTGTTCGTAGGCGGTGTGTTGTGAGGACTTTATCCACTGCTGTCCTCAAGGTAAAAAGTGTAACCTCGCAGCTCAGACATGTGATGATCCTTACGATTTAGTGCCCTGGCTGAAGAAGCTCCCAAGCCGACCAATCGATGGACAGAAGGTTCCAGAATCCAAGCGTATGTCATCAGATATGATTAACAATTTACTGTTAAACTATAGAAACAAAGATATTGTATTTTTAATAATTAAAATGATAATCCTCTTGCTTGTGTGTTCAGTTTCTGATGTTCCCTGTGACGACACTGTGGCTTGTCCTGATGGAACCACATGCTGTAAGGACGTAAAGGGAGGGTGGGGCTGCTGCCCTTTTCCTGAGGTAAAAGCTCAGACAGAACCCTTCAGAACCATCTTCCTTGGGGCCTGTGTGTCTGTTTGTTCTTTAAGAATAGCGGACAATGGGTGGGATCACGTCAACATCCATATTGTTAAGAGGTAAACTCCACAAGACAGTGGGAGGTGTTGAGACACCGTTTTTAGCTTTACCTCTTGTTCCTGCTTCTCCTTCTTTGGTATTCTTGTCATGAAATCCACAGGGAAGACTTTCTTCATGGTATAAATAGATTATGGTAGTAAATATGCTGCATTCTTCCCATATCCATTCACCTTCCCACATATTTAATGTCCCAGACTCCAGACTGTCTGACCTTAGAGGGTCTTTGCCACTTGGTGATCAGTTTGAATCTCAATGTAAATAATAATACGAGCACATTCCTATAGCTGAGTAACTCTTCATTTAGCCAGGACTATGCATTGGGGATAAAGAATATGCTCTGGTCAGTCATGAACAGGAGTTCATCATTAATATCTACTCTAGGCAAACCGTCACATTATGAGAACATACTAATGTTCAAATAATAAAATATAAACTACAGTATTTCCACTAGAACTGGAGACTCCTTCCATGAATGTTTAGAGGAATTGAGCTATATCATAATTCTAAACAGGCATTCAGAGTTCAAGTTTTATATTTATTTGTCATATGTACAGATGCTTAAGTGAGGCTACAGGCAAACTACAGCAAACAGTAAACATTAAACAATATTAAACAGTAAAGTTTAGAAATAAGAAAATAAATAATGAGGCATAAGAAAGTTATCATTATTTACATCTGTGTAGAAAGTGTGTGTATTTATAAAATGAATATTTAAATACCGTAAATTCTGGACTATAAAGCGCACCCAAATATAAGCCGCACCCACTGAATTGTACACAGATTTTTATTTTAAACATAAATAAGCCGCACCTGTCTATAAGCCGCACCCACTGAATGTCTATAAGCCGCAGGTGTCTACACTGAAACTAATGAACTTTACACAGGCTTTAATGAAAGACAGTGTGTGTTACACGGCTTGTATCTAAACAGTAGCCTACCAAGAAAGTCATTGTTCACTGTCTTCCTCCTTCCTTTCACAACTATTTCTCTCAAGAGTTTATCTTTTGGCATCGTCGTGCGTTTAAAAATCACCATCGGTGAAGCTTTTCTCCCGATGCCGTGCAGCTCAGAACACAGGTGAAGTGTGTGTTTTCATGCCCGGTTGTTTTCAGCGTGACGAATGATTCACATTTCCTGTAGACAGTCCGAGTGAGCGGCAGGTCAAACGTCAGAGGAACATCATCCATATTTATGATGTGGTGCGGCCCGATTCAGTGGGAGCGCATCTGATTTAATATAAAGAGTTTCATTGATTCACCTGAACCCGTTCGGCAATTTCATTGGTCTAATGTTATGGGGCTCAGTTTTTTGACTTTTGAGTTTTTTTTTTGAAAAACTCAGGAAAAATCCATAAATTAGCCGCTTCATTGTTTAAGCCGCGGGTTTCAAAGCGTGGGAAAAATGTAGCGGCTTATAGTCCGGAAAATACGGTATTTGATATTAAGATCATGTTTGAGTAAAAAAAGTTCCTCGAAGGCAGGAGCCCGTTGTGTACTTTAAAACAGGCCGACAAAAGCAAACAAAGTCAAACCCAGTTCCACAAAATGAGCAAAACAGGAACAAGGACACGGAAGTATGAAACAAACAACACACAACAAAAACTTAGCAACCAACCAGTACACGGATTACTCAGTTAATAGGGTTTTATGGGTAAAGATGCGATATGACATGGGATTGTCTACACGGGAGCCGGTTTCTTTCATGTACACAGTATCAGATCATGGATTTATAAACAGAGATGATACTGGAAGTCTGTCTCAGCCTTGTCTGATTGCTTCAGAGCAGCACATTAGATTACTCTAAAAAAGAGGGGGATCTATTCATGAAGGAATTATTTGCTTGAGTATTTGTTGGACCCTAGAATTGTAATTTCGACTTGGTAAAACAGTATATAAGTATTTAAAAAACAAAAATGGCAACTTTGTAGAATCATTTTTGCCTTTCACGTCTACTTGTTTTCAAGTTCTAGTTGGCCCTGTGGTGGAACTGACGTTAGGTAGTAATATGTCAAAATATGTTCTCTTCAATTTTTAATAAGGATTTCAATTTATAATCTTCCAGCAGTAATTTTTGCTCTGCAGCCGTAAAAAACTCCACCCTGATTGGCCATTGTACCACTGACCAGCCAATCACAGTGCATACTGTCCACCATGGTTGTCTATTTAGTGTCCATGTATATATATATATATATATATATATATATATATATATATATATATATATATATATATATATATATATATATATAGAGGCGAACCTAACTAGCCAGAACCGTGATGTCCAGTCTTACCATTATGAAAAGATCTTGCAAGTGCCATTTGATCTCCTGTAATTAGTGAAGTATAAAGAACAGGCCCCAGGAGTAGGACACTAAGCTACATGTATAACCAAATCAGGCCTGTTTATTTCATCCCAGGCGACGTGCTGCGAGGACGGAGAGAACTGCTGTCCGAAAGGCTACATCTGCCGTGATCAGTGGTGTGAGAAAAGCTCCGGGATAAAATTCGACTCTGGGAAACGGGAAATGTTGTTGCCGCAGGTCCAGAAGAACATTGACTGCGGAGAAGGGTTCAGATGCAGAGACACAGAAACCTGCTGCAGGATGTCAGAGAGCTCCTGGGGCTGCTGCCCGTTTCTGAAGGTAAAGATGGAAATTAATGTGTTTCTGTTAGGGCTGTCAAAATGTGTTAATAACGCGTTAACGCACATTTATTTTAACGCCATTCAATTTTATTAATTAATTTTTATTAAAGCATTTTTATTTGACCGTTTTTATTAAACATAATAAATAAACATAAATAAATACATATAAAAGAAGCGAAATTAAAACCTTCAACACGTTTGTTCGTGACGCCCTTTCTTTACTCAGATATAAAAATATAAACATTTGTTTTACTGAAGTCTCAAATCAGCACCAAAATCCACCATGATGAACACAATTAACCATCTGGGGGCGTTTTGAGGAATTTTTTTCCTTCACAGCGCTCAAACTAACTTAAATTACTCTATTTATACTTACGTACAGAGAAAAGAAATACATCATTCGAATTTGTCAAAGGGTTTACTTTTATTTGTATACGCTCATAATATAACAACAAAACCCTGTGCTTTTGTAAAATAAAGAAAACAGACAGGGGGCGCTCTCCGCCGTCTCTGTCGTCTCTTATCACAGACATAAATAAAACAACATAAATCTCAGTGGATATTTGCCTCAAATACATTAAAAACAAAATAGTTTTTGATTCTGTAATCAGTATGAAAGTAAAAAGAGTTACAGTTTCTCTGGTATCACCTCATTAACCGTCCGTGTGGAAACATAGCAAAGGTTCCATTTGGTGTCCTGGTGATTTACGTAAATGAAAGCACCATTATTACTTTAAAACATTCACAAAAATATTTAGTCTTCATGCTCCATGTTGAGTTTGGTTTCACTAATAATAATCATAGATTTGCATAAAGCAGCAATATTTGTCCATGTGCATGTTGATTAAAGTATCAAAAACTTGAAAAGTATTAATTTAAGGTACATTTAGAACAGATCCAAATGCAGTTGCAATTAATCACGCATGACAATCGATTGAATCAATTTCTCTTTTAAAAACATCAAACCAGCTTGCTTTAGCACAACGATTGATTATAATAGAAAGAATATTAGTCAGAGTCAGAGACCACGCCCCCTTTTTTAGACCTGGCACACAAGCCACACCTCCTTTAGTAGAACTTACACACCGGCCACACCCCCTATAATAGAATTGGCACACAAACTACACTCCCTTCAGTGTGGCCTCTACTAAGGCCAATAGAAGGTGTGGCCTCTACTAAAGAAGGCCACACCTTCTTTAGTAGAGCTGATCCACAATTCACACATCCTTTTGCAGTCCTGGCACACAGGCCACACCTTCTTCAGTAGAACTGACACACAGGCCCTTAGGTGACACTGCAATTAAACCAGTCATGATTCTGTAATTGAAACGACAGCATGGGCTCATTAACACCTGCAGAAATCATTGTCTATGTACACAGTTTGCCATGTCATTCACAAATGCAGGTTAAAGCTCTATCACTCAAAGAAGTAGTCATGCGTGAACATGATACAGAAACGCTGCCATTCTCTCTGGCCAGAGTTTTTAAAAAATGTAGAGAAAATTTGGAAAACTGTTTTGTGGTCAGACAAATCTAAATTTTTATTTCTTTTCGGAAACCATGGACACCAAATCCTCCAGACTAAAGAGGAGAGAGATCATCTGGCTTGCTATCAGAGCTCAGTTCAAAAAGCTGCATCTCTGGTGGTATGGTGGTGCATCAGCGCCTGTGGAATGGGCAGCTTTTACATTAGGAAAGGCTCAATCAGTGGTGACCGGTTTATACAGGATTTAGAGCAACGAATGCTTCCATCCAGAAAAGGTCTTCTTCAGGGAAGGTCTTGCATATTTTAGCAAGACAATGCTAACTACATACTGCATCTATTACAATAGCATGACTTTGTAGTAGAAGAGCCCGGGTGCTGAACTTGCCTGTCTGCTGTCTAGACCTTTGACCATTGGAAAGCATTTGGCGCATCATGATGTGAAAAATACAACAAAGGAAACCCAGAACTGTTGAACAGATTGAATCCTGTATCCCAAAACTTCAGCAACTGCTATACAGTGTACTGACAGAAGCCCACACACAGATCCTACACAGCGTTAAACGTGACCCTCACACACCCTTTAGCAGAACTGACACACAGGCCATGTTTCTTTTAGATGAACTAATATTGTGAAGGTTTCTGTAACTAATAGGTCATGAATTCATATTTACACTAAATGTGTGTGTGTGTGTGTGTGTGTGTGTGTGTGTGTGTGTGTGTGTGTGTGTGTGTGTGTGTGTGTGTGTGTGTGTGTGTGTGTGTGTGTGTGTGTGTGTGTGTGTGAGTAGGCTGTGTGTTGCAGTGATATGCAACGTTGCTGTCCCTCTGGATATACCTGTGACAAGTCCGGCTCCTGCACTCCAGTGATGGGCTTCAACTGGGACATGTTCTCCAAGAAGTAGCGAGCCACACACACACACACACACACACACACACACACCAAGGTAATCCTACTGAGTGGCATCACACTTTAAACTAGAATAATGATCACACACACGTTACACTAATCAGGTGATGAATGTTGATTATATTTTGAATAAAAACATGAAAGGAAGATAATCAGAAAGAGCTGAACTTCATCCTAAAGATCATTCTGTTTGCACTTATTCATCAATCATCAATCTCCGAACCCTGTACTGACCTCATACCTTCCTACACTTCTCAGAAAATGGCCACTTAAACCATTAAATACGTCTTAATGATGATTAGCTAGCTAGCATCTCAACCTGCTTTGCTACAGAGAAGCTAAAAAAATAGTTGCAGATATTATGTCCTGATATTGCACCAGTTCAGGAGGTTCTCAGAGTGTTGTGATCATGTGTAATGGAATAGTCATGGTCACAAAACAGCAGTTTGGTATATGATTGCTAGCTAGTACATAACTAGCATGGCTAATGTAAAGCTTTTCTCTGGAGAACTAGCAAGTAGAATTTCATTGCTATTTAAAGTAATAAAGACCTGAATGGATATTTTTATCAGTGATGTGGTTTGTGGGATAAAAGACGGCTCGCCACATCACCGTCAACAAATCAGTAGGCAAGTGGTTTTTTTGTAACAGCCCCAGCTGTCATATCTCCTTCACCCCACCAGAGGGAGCCTTTGTGTTTCACGCTAACTACACCCCAGACCATGGGCCTCCTCGCCTCACCTACATCAGTACCTGACTTCACTAACACCTGTAGCAATCTCACACAAATCTACACAAATTCTGGTGGAACATCTTCTCTGAAGACTGGAGCTCTTTATAACAGGAAATGGAGACTAAGTGTGGAATGGGATGTTAAAAAAATGCTCATACTTTATGGTCAGGTGTCACCAGATCTTTGGTCATATGGTTTCTATCCATCACTGTGATCTTCTGATTCTTTTTCCCTTTCGATGTTTGATGTTAAATTATGATTTCCACTGAGTTTCTATAATAAACTTGTGCTGTATTGATTTGAATAAAAGTGATTTTCTTGAAAGAATCTCAGCTCCGCCCACTATTTTACTATTAGCTCATGAACTGAAGTTGAGTCAAAGCA
Organism: Silurus lanzhouensis; assembly: GCA_039877035.1. NCBI lineage: Eukaryota > Metazoa > Chordata > Actinopteri > Siluriformes > Siluridae > Silurus > Silurus lanzhouensis. The sequence goes on from JBCEWE010000181.1 coordinate 459,657, forward strand.
CAATCATGTCCTTCATCCTTTCACCTTTAAGCTTTTTATCTGCCTTCGTCTGGTGTTGACCTGCTGTGATCTTCCAAACTGAGGAACATCTCCGTATCTGCTCACTGTTTTTCCTCTCAGGTGTTTTCATGTGTTTATAGAAGGAAAAGATAAAAGCTGAAAGCGTTTCTGGCTCGTGTACAGAGCGACTGTGGAAAGATCAACATGAGCAGAAAAGAGCTTCCACCACCAACACCTTCTCTCCCAGCCAACAAGGGTGCCAATACTTTATTCCTTCAGTTGAACTGAGCAACAAAAAAAGACCATATTTCTTTCTTTCGTTATAACATTTTCTTCCTTTCTTTTTCTTTCTTTCTTTCTTTCTTTCTTTCTTTCTTTCTTTCTTTCTTTCTTTCTATTGGTTTATTTCTATTACTTTTCTGTTCTTTTAATTGTCTTTCTTTCTGTTTTATTGTCTGTCTTTGGTATGTTTTCTTTCTATGTTCTTTCTTTTATTGTCTTTTATTCTTTCTTAAACAAACAAATAAACAAACCATGCCTGACGTCATCGCGCTCTCGCTCAATCCCCGGCCGGCGTGCGCGTGACTCCATTTTCCCCTGATTTGTAAACCATGGTTGATGGCCTGAGTTGGATTCCCGCCGGTGCTCGCATGGTTTTGAGATCTTGGGTGTTTACGGTCACGGCGTCGCACCGCGGACCGCTCGCCTAGATGACGTCACGGCGGACTCACAAGATGGCGGCCGCACCTGCGGGTTCAGCAGCTGCGACGGAAACATCCGATCGGATTATATTAAAAAATAACGTTTAATCAGGAAGAGACACTGTTTTAATATACAAATAGATTCATAAACAAACAAACAAACAAATAAATAAACCAGAGCCGGAATGTGGGCGGAGGAGGCGGTGGAGACGGACAGCGAGGCTGCGGTGACCGGCGCCGGTGAGCGCTGGGCTCCGGTGGGTGCCGTCGCCAGTCCCGAGGATGAGCGCGGGCAGGGACACGGAGCTCCGACCGGCGTGGCGGAGACGTCGACAGCGACTCGGCTGCGGCGGCTGGAGGAAGAACACGAGCAGCTGCACTCGTCCCTGCTGGCGCTCACGTCGCACTTCGCCCAGGTGCAGTTCCGCCTGAAGCAGATCGTCCACGGCCCGAGCGAGGAGCAGGACAAGGAGAAGATGCTGAAGGAGCTGGAGGACTTCGCGTTCAGGGGGTGTCCTCACGTCCTGGGCTGCCGCGCGCAGCATCCGCTCCAGAACTCGGTGAGGGTTTGACTGATCCACACATCAACTCCTACAACCTTAAAGTGTCTTCTGGTGGCTCCTCAGTTCTTCTCTAGAACTTCCAGGGTTCTGAGTATAGGCAGTTCATTAAGTTTATATCAACCAAGGGTTCCTTATGGACCATAGAAACTTCTTGGGCTTCACATGGCGCCTTCAAGTATCTAATTAACGTCCATGTTTAGTGCTCAAGATGTAGGCAGGTCACTTGGTCTGTCACCACCAAGGGTTCCTTATGGAACATACAAACACTTGGTAGGGTTCTTCATTAATTGACCAAACCAGTGTCCACATTCAGGGTTCCAGATCCAGAAGATCCTCATGGAATAAATAAATATTCTTTCTGGGGTTCCATGTGGAACCTTATATGCTTCACCCACATTCATTGCTCATTGATGTTTCCAGAGGTTTCTAGGAACCTTTTACGCATCTAACCAAAGCACACTTGGGATTCTAGATGTAGGTCCAGATCATCCAAAGGTTCATGGATTAGGAGAACATTCGAAGGCACTTTAATACTGGCTCATTGCATCCCTTCGAGGAACATTAAAGGTTCTTCTGAATCATTTATGGAACCCATGGCAGCTCTAATCCACTTTTCACAGTAATTTTGAAATAAAGCCCAGGAGCTTTCAGCTGAGGCTCCACTTGGAAAGGTTCTTCTTGGAACTTTTTTCCGAAAGGGTTCTTCTTAGAAAATTGTTTCCACACTTCTGATTCCTAATTTCATGGCAGTTGTAATGCACTTTTTTGTTTGTTTTGTTTCTGCAGTATTTCTGAAATGTAGCTCTTCACATCGTTGACCAGTAGCTTTGGACACGTCATTTGCAGAACCTTGGAAGTTCTTCAGAGGTTCTTCGTGGTGGTGTAGGGTTTAACAAGAACTTTATTGCAACCCCTGGTGGTGGTAGTTCAAGGAAGGACCAAGAAAACCATTTTCAGTTGAGATGGAAACATTTGTGTACTGTGGTGCAAAAGTAATGGCGCCCATCTAACTGGTATACAGGTGGAAATTTGTGTTCTTGTAATTGGGTTGAAACTTTTTACGGCTTCAAAACCGAACCTTTTTATTCCCAGTCTGGTTTTAATTAAATTTTTTTTTCATTACCATAAAAGTTTTAAAACTGAAACTTCTTTTTCTTCCTCATCTCTTTCTGCTTCTGCTTTCTCGTCAGGAGGAGCTGGTGAGTATCTCTGAGGGCATACACTTCTAGAGGTTTAATGTGTGTGTGTGCGGTGCACATTCAACACAATGCCACTTCTCTGATTGTGTGTGTGTGTGTGTGTGTGTGTGTGTGTGTGTGTGTGTGTGTGTGTGTGTGTGTGTGTGTGTGTTAGAGCGAAAGGGAAAAAAGGGAGCGTCTGGAAGCTCAGAGAGAAAAGCAGAAGGAGCTGATTGTCCAGCTGAAGACTCAGTTGGATGATTTGGAGCGTTTTGCCTACCAGGAGGGCAGCTACGACTCACTCCCCCAGTCTGTCGTCATGGAGAGGCAGAAGGTACCTACCGCACGCGCCATCCCATAATACGCCATCTCTTTATTCATCAGGCTGGGCGTTCAGCGTACCCGAAAGAAAAGGAACTAGAGTTAGCGCAGTGTCACTGTGGCTGCTCGCGGCGCAAAAGCAAATAACGTCTGTTTCGCGCATGCATGTAAACGCTGAAGAACCCATAGTGCTAGCGTTAGCCGCTAACCAGGAAGTGACTAACGGCTAATGCTAGCGCTCTCCCCTGCCCCCCCCCTCTCCCTCGCCCCCCCCCTCTCCCTCTCCCCCCCCCCCTCTCTCCCTCTCCCTCTCTCTCTTCCACTCCCTCTCTTCCTCCCTCTCTCTCTCTCTCTCCCACCCCCCTTTCAGTCTCTTCCTCCCTCTCTCTCTCTCTCTCTCTCTCTCTCTCTCTCTCTCTCTCTCTCTCTCTCTCTCCCACCTCCCCTATCTTCCTCTCTTTCTTCCACCCCCTCTCTCCCTCTCTTCCTCCCGCTCTCTTCCACACCCGTCTTCCTCCGTCCCTCTCTCCCTCTCTCTCTCCCACCCCCTTTCCCTCTCTTCCTCCCTCCCTCTCTCTCTCTCTCTCTCTCTCTCTCTCCCCCCTCCCTCTCTCCATCTCTTTCTCTCTCCCCCCGTCTCTATCCCTCTCTCTCTCTCTCCCACCTCCCCTATCTTCCTCTCTTTCTTCCACTCCCTCTCTTCCTCCCTCTCTCCCTCTCTCCCTCTCCCCATCTCTCCCATCTCTCTCTCTCTCTCTCTCTCTCTCTCTCTCTCTCTCTCTCTCTCTACATTTATGTTTTTAGTTTTGCGGACACACAGAGAAGGTGTTGGTTGAGCAGAATGTTCTCTCCAGGACACACATGTGGATGTAATTTTGTGTAATAATGTTGTGTTGTGTAGAGGAAATAAAGATGTATTACACAAAATCGAGAGTGTATTTGTAGTCACGTGACCCCAAACCAGCCAAAACAAACAGAACCAGTGTTCCTGCGGTCATTACAGATTCACGTCACTTTGTTCGAACGTGAAATGTTTTTTGAAAAAATAATAAAAAGTGAAGGAACGTTGTGGGATGAAGCTTCTCACGTTTCCATGCACATTGAGAAACGGATGTAAAGGCATTTTCCCTGACGCAGGTGATCATTGACGAGCTGATTAAGAAGCTGGACGTGAACCTGAACGAGGACATCGGGAACCTGACGCCTGAGGAGCTGAGACAGCGCGTGGACACCGCCATCGCTCAGATCGTCAACCCGGTGCGCGTCAAAGAGCAGCTGGTGGACCAACTCAAAACCCAGATCCGAGATCTGGAGATGTTCATTAACTTTATTCAAGGTGAGGAAGAGGAGGATGAGGAGGAGGAGGAGTAGAACCCCCCGTTTATACACATGATCCAGATCAGTAACGTGGCTCTTTGAGGGTCTATTAAATGTGTTGATGTTGATGCTTCTCGGTGCAGATGAAGTTGGGAACCCGCTCCTGTCAGACAGAGTGAACAGCCAACAGAGTCACGCCACCGGAGCCAAACCACGAGGAAACGGCGCCACCAAGCAGGGTGAGATTCTGTCTTTCTCTCTCTCTCTCTCTCTCTCTCTCTCTCTCTCTCTCTCTCTCTCTCTCTCTCTCTTTCTTTCTGTCTTCTCTCTCTCTCTCTTTCTTTCTGTCTTCTCTCTCTCTCTCTCTCTCTCTCTCTCTCTCTCTCTCTCTCTCTCTCTCTCTCTATCTCTCTTTCTTTCTGTCTTCTCTCTCCCTCTCTCTCTCTCTCTCTTTCTGTCTTTCTCTCTCTCTCTCTCTCTCTCTCTCTCTCTCTATCTCTCTTTCTTTCTGTCTTCTCTCTCCCTCTCTCTCTCTCTCTTTCTGTCTTTCTCTCTCTCTCCCTCTCTCTCTCTCTCTCTTTCTGTCTTTCTCTCTCTCTCTCTCTCTCTCTCTCTCTCTCTCTATCTCTCTTTCTTTCTCTCTCTCTCTCTCTCTCTCTCTCTCTCTCTCTTTCTTTATAACTTTCTTTTTTTCTTTCTTTCTTTCTCTATTACTTTTTATTTCTTTCTCTCTATTTCTTTCTTTTTTTCTTTATTTATTTCTCTATTTATTTATTTCTCTTTTTCTCTATTTCTTTCTTTCTTTCTTACGTTCTTTCTCTATTCCTTTTTTTTTAACTTTCTTTCTTGCTTTCTTTCTTGTTTACTAAGTGATATAGTTGTATTAGATTTGGTGTAAAAGTAATGGCACTGCTCTGTATTGCGGGTGCAGTGGACCCTGAGCATGCGGAGCAGCTGCGAGCCACCGGTCTGCGTCTGGTCCAGCGGGCGCTGGCGCTGCTGCAGATCTTCGCTCTGAGCCAGCTCGGCTGTTCAGCAGGCACCATGGCGCAGAAGGCTTGGTCGCCAGCAGACGGCGCTCCCAATTACGGCCCCCTGCTGAACAAACTGGAAGGATCCGTAGAGCGGGTTCGCCTCCTCGCCTCTCGCCTGCAGCCCGCAGGTCAGGACGAGCCCGTGGTGAGCTACACGTCCTCTGCACCGCCCCCGGCCGCCCCTTCAGGACCTCGACACGAGCTCATCATCGCCGTGAGGAACGATCTGTCCCAGGCTTTGCGTGACCTCCTCGCTCACGGCCTTTATGCTCCCTCCGAAGGCATGAGCCTGGTCCTAGCGCCTATTTCCTGCCTCCTGCCGTTCTCCGGGTCCTCGCAGCAGGACTCCTTACACCCCTGGGAGCTCTTCGTTAAATATTATCACGCAAAAAACGGCCCGGCTTTCGCCGAGTCGCCCGCCCGCCAGCTGTCGCAGTCCTTCAGCCTGCCCGTAGGGGGAACCTCTGCAGTCGTGACGCCAAAGAACTCGCTCCTGTGGGCTGTGCACAGCGTCCTCAGCGAGCACGGACGCTACAAACGCGGCGCAGACTCGGAGTTCAAGGCGCTGGTGTGTATGGCGCTAAACGAGCAGAGGCTGGTGTCCTGGGTCAACCTGCTGTGCAAGGCAGGGACTCTGATCCACACTCACTACCAGCCCTGGAGCTACATGGCGCAGACCGGCTTTGAGGGGGCGCTGAGGATTCTGGGGCGTCTCAGTCACCTGAAATTTGATCTGCCCGTCGATCTGGCGGTGCGACAGCTCAAAAACATCCAGGACGCCTTCTGAATTTCTGTCTTTATTTTATCAGCGTCCGAGATTGACTTTTAATCGCTTTAAACAAATTAAAGGTGCAGTTTGTGATATGTCTCTGAAGTCTCTTTGAAGCATCTTTAAAGTGACTTTGAAGTGTCTTCAAAAGGTATTTGAAATATCTCACTTCATTTCCAGACCTGGGAATAAGCTCCGCCCACATACGGAAAAACAGACCTTTCTTCAAAGCAGCGTGAGATAATGCTTATGTGAAGGCTGTGAATATTACAAATTGCACCTTCAAACCTTTTTTTTTCCAGCTGTATGAGACGGCACTAAATATCTGGTTCACTTCCTTTTTTTGGACCTGGGTGAGTTGAAGGTTCATCCATAAATGATGGAAACACTACATTTCATGAGAAGGGATTACGAGTGCCTTCAACGTTTCAGTCGATTATATATGATACAGTATATATTTCAATGTGCGTACAATAGAGCAGTTATTTATTTTCATATCCCAAAGCTGGAGAATAGAGGAGCTGATCCGAGGTGTGTAATTTATATATATCATTATATACACACACACACACACATACACACACTGTGTGTTAATTCATGCATGCAGATGTACATTTGGTTTTTGACAGTTTGTCTCTTGTGGGCGTGTACCATTCGATTGGGTTGTAGCTTGTGGGCGTGGCCTGTCCTGTAGCCTGCCACCTCTTATCAAGCTGTGTTTTTCTCCATCATGTCGTTTTACACGTTGAACGAACCCAAAGCTCTCAGTATCGTAGGTATCGGATGTTGGACAGAACATTCCAGAATCTCTCATTTACACATGTTTAGTTTTTGTTTGTTCTTCCTGAACTGGAGTTTAAAGGGACTGTAGTAAAGCGAGTGGACTTTCCTTTCAGTGACTATGAAGTGAGGTGTGGGAGTGTGTGGTGGTGGTGGTGGTGTGGGGTGTTGAGGGGGCAGGGTCTTTACAGGTCATCCATATTTTGCTAGTAACATTATGCTAGCGGTGAGTTAGCAAACTAGCAAACAAATACTAAACCAGTTTTTCCCAATTGAACAAATTTTTCAACGATTCCCTGTGAATTCGAGAAAAGCTACAGAAGGCTGCTGTGTGGTGATGTTACAGGTGTGTGTGTGTGTGTGTGTGTGTGTGTGTGTGTGTGTGTGTGTGAGATTATTTGCTGCTAATAAATGTCTTGAATAGCAGGCTGATCTGATCGATATAAGAGAGTTTGTTGTTGATGTAACGTGTAAGTGGTTGTGATGATTGTGTTTTAATCCTGATCCTAAAACTAAGTCTGATCTTGATTGTAATTCTGATCCTAATTCTGTTTCTAGATTTCTAGGTTGTATCATGATACTGATTTTAATCCTGAACTTGATCCTGCTCTCCAATCTGATCCTCATCTTGAAACTGACCCTGATTCTGATTTAGATTTTGATCCTAATCAGGATTTTCCTATAAATCCTGATTCTGCACTAGATTCTGATTCTAATACTAATCCTGTTCTTGATCCTTATTCTCATCCTGATCCTGATTTTGATTCTGATTCTCTTATTAATTCTGATACTGATCCTGATTCTAATACTAATCATGATCTTCATCTTGATTGTGATTCTAATACTCATCCTGAGCTTGATCGTAATATTGAACCTGTTTCTGATCCTGGTTTTGATCCTGATCTTGTTCCTGGTTCTGATCCCGACTCCACATCACTTCCTTGTACACAGTATGTTCCCACAGTTGATGAAGCTCCTCCTGAGATGTTGAATGTAAAGCCACACTGTGCCCCAATAGACTTTTACTGCTGATTTCATTTTCTCTTTTTTCCGAATCGGAGTGAACTCTAAAGTATATTTTTAATGAAACAGTTTAATAAAGTGATGAATCCTGTGTTTAGTTTTATAATAAATACACATGAAGATTTTATTTATTTCAGTTGATTTGTGGTTCCTTTTTTTTTCCTGCACCTTTTTGTCTCATTTCAGTTTTTCTTTTCTTTCTTTAAATAAATGTTGCACTTTTTTTTGTTTGTTTTATTAGTGTCAGATGTTTGTTTGGGTTTGTGTGTTGGATCTGGAAAAAAAAATCTAAATGTTATTTATCTGTACTTCAGATTTTCTTTATCACTGCAGTCTTCAGTCTTTTTTGTAATGTTTCTTTGTGTGAATGAAAAGAAAACTATTATATTTGAAGTTATTTGATTAATTTGCTGTATTAATAAAAAAAATCATGAAGGGGCTGATGAGAATCTGGTGTGTGTGTGTGTGTGTGTGTGTGAGAGAGAGAGAGAGAGAGAGAGAGAGAGAGAGAGAGAGAGAGAGAGAGAGAGAGAATTTATTTTTTCTTTAAATATTTCAGATATTTGAGAAGCTGTGTGTTGGGTTTTAATTAAAAATTACCAGTTTATATAAAATATTCATTGGATTAATTTAGATTTTTTTAGGAATATTGATCAAATAGGATATAAGGGGTAAATATTTAATAATATAATTATTAAATATTATATAAATTCTGATTATAATGTAAAAATCTATTCTTTTTTAATTTCTTTATTCGATAAAATATTAATTATTGATTTTATTTGTATTATGTTTATTATAAAAAATACATTTGAAATAAAATGTTAATTTATGTCGTGAATTTGTTTTATTTAATTATTGTATTTTACGTGGAAATTCACATTTCAAGGCAATTTGAAGTAACAGCAATAACATAAAAGAATTAAAAAAAAAAAATATATATATAAAAACAATCAAATTTAATGTTAAAGCGATGCACATGAAAGAGCGATGTCTGGTCCGATCTCGTCTGATCTCGAGCGATCGCAGCTGTTACAGAGCAGTACAATAACGAAGCATGGTGGTGGAGGTTTCCTGCAAGTTTAGGAGCTGCGTTTCTGATGTCCTCAGGATTAATGGCGTCGTTATAAACGTACGCTGATATTTATCCATCATGCAGTACCACCAGGAAGCATCTGATTGGCCAGAATTAATTCTTCAGAAGGACAAAAATCCCAAACATAGTCAATGTTTAGTAAGAACTGTCTTCAGCATAGAGAAGAGTCCTGATCTCAATGTCATTATTCCAGGAAATGTTCCACAGGATTTCTGCTCAAGTCCCTAAAATTCTTGCTATGGGGATTTATAAACAGTATGTTAGGGTATATTATTTATGGTGAAGTGAAGAACGCTGATGAACTCTTCATTGTGGGTTAGTAGTTGAACATTTTGTCCTCGAAGTTGACATGTTGGAAGCAGGAAAAATGGGTGAGCGTAAGGTTTCGAGCAAGTCTGAGTGACAAATTGGGATGTCTGGACGTCTGGGTGTGAACATCTCCAAAACTGCAGCTCTGGTGAGATGTTCCTGGTCTGCAGTGGTCAAAATCTATCAGAAGTTTTCCATGAAAAGAACAGTAGTGCGAATTTCTACCATTTCCGGACTACAGCAAGAAAGAAAACCCGAGCGGAAGTACGTCACGGCCCATCGGTGTCAAAGTTCACGCGCGCTCTGCTCACTTCCTTTCCTGTTATCCTCGGCTGCCGAGAGCCACCAGTAAGTTTAACACCGCTCCTAAAATCCGCGTTCATCTGCCAATAAACCGAATCTTTTCTCAGGTTTTGGGTCTCAGGGTCACAGTAAAGACGTTCAGCTTGAGGTTTGGATGTTTATTTCGGTGATGTTTTTTTTTAAATAAACTATTAAAAGGAGATAAATGTGTAAACGAGACGCCGCTCGCGCCTCCGCGGAGATGGAGATCAATATGGCGGCCGGGTTTGATTTTCTAACGTTTCATTCAAATCTTTAATTCGCGTCAGAACAAGTGGAGTTTTTTTATTTAAAAGAAAAAGAAAAATGTCTTTGTTTTCCGTCTGTGGTGGTGTTTTTGGCTGGTTCGAGTTGTTTAGCTAGCAATCTGATGTTGCGCGTGAGGTTTACTTTCTGCCTCTGCTCTGGACTCGCGTGCATGCGACTTACTCGGGGTGTTCACGTGCGTGTCATTAAAAAGTGTTCTTTATATGGTGGGGGGGATGAATAAAAAAGCATGAGAGAGAGAGAGAGAGAGAGAGAGAGAGAGAAAAGTGTTATTGGGTGTTTAAATGCATGCAAATTTAGGAGTTATGACGTCATAACATCTCACACGACGCTTCTATTGTTGAATGTGACATTTGATTATAATTGTAATTATTTTTTTTTGTTTTGTTTTTACACAGGCATGGGCAAGTTCATGAAACCCGGGAAGGTGGTGATGGTCCTGGCTGGACGCTACGCCGGACGCAAAGCCGTCATCGTTAAGGTATGGGTTTATATCTACATGTTGGATTGTGTGAGGTCTTTCCACCTGAGTGATCTGGATTCTGATTGGTCAGGAGATGTCACCAATCTCTCTGGTGTTAAACCAGGTTTCTGTGTAAATAGTACGATTATTTTAATATAACGTGTGTGTGGAGTTGAAGGATAGTAAGGGGACGTTTGTACGGAAGGAGTCTCCAGTGTCAGAGCCGGTTCTTCAGAGAGGAAATGAGGCTGCTCATGGAATTGGCGTTTATCGCTACTATAATGATTGGCAGCTGCACCACTGGATGTTATAGTATATAAACAGTGAATGTTGGTTCTGTAATTACATCATTATATTAAATCTCCTTATTTTCCCCTGTTTGTGTAGAATATTGATGACGGCACGGCGGACCGCCCGTACAGCCACGCCCTGGTCTCGGGTATCGACCGTTACCCCCGCAAAGTCACCGCCACCATGGGCAAGAAGAAAGTGGCCAAGAGGTCCAAGATCAAGGCCTTCGTAAAGGTGTTCAACTACAACCACCTGATGCCAACCAGGTAGGTGGAGCTGTGATGTGCAGTCATGTGTAACATCTGCAGTGTTTATTCAGCGGGACTCAAATCCCTGATCCCCCCCGTTTGATACCCTGCTACATCCTGATTCTCCCCCTTTTTAGAAGCATAATTCTCTCCACAATGAGATCCCTGATACCAATGGCAGGTGGCGCTCAGGGGTCAGGTTTGGGGGCTCGTTTGATGTTTACGATTCACAGAAAGTCCACAGAGCGACACTGCTCATGTCTGGATTTAACATGGTGCTCATCAGCACGTGGCTCTCGGAGACGATGGTGCTGATGTTCTGTTTTACGCAGTCGGTGACACGTAGTTGCGTAGAAACTGCACACGAGAGTATCGGTGAAAAAATGAGTGCGATTTATAGCCAAATTACAGCAGTTTAGCGGGTGGTGCGTCGGTGATAATGGTCCGTGGGGAAACGCAGTGTTTTATTTAAACGGACTGAATGAATGTGTATAGTTCGAGCTCGTTTGTTTGACACTTCCCTCTTCACCTGGTTTATATGCCGTGTTCTGTAATACATAGTCCCCCTCCTCTGTTACACGTGCCGAGATTTATACGTGGACTCACACGTGAGTTTGGTTGTGATGTAACCGATTTCACGGCCTGTTGGCGTGCATATGAGGCGAATTTCCGGATCACAGAAGGGCACTTTTTTTTTTTGGAGGAGGAAATTTGTGTATTGCTCTTACGCTGAAGAGGCTCCGTGGTGAGGTATGGTCTAGAGTTCAGAGATGATGATGATGATCTTATACCTTGTGATGAGAGAACCTTATTTCAAAGAGCGTAGAGACCTGGCTGTAGTTTAGCGCTCCAGCGTCTGATTTTTAAAGGCGTTTCATTTCTTGTAGAGAGTTTGTGTCCCTGAATTACTTTAGAACCATTTTGTTTCCTTGGTGTCTTACTTTTCGCCAATCCAAATATAATTCTCTCCATCACGACTACAAATGAGTGCAACAGCCAATCAGCTTCCTGTTATTGATGTGAATCTGTCGGATTGTTCCACCGATTTAAAAACGGATTTTATTTCACAGCTATTGGGAAGTGCAAGTTCGGAGATACGTGGCTTTAAAAAAGGACTTGGTTAAGGCTTACAAAGTGCGTTTGATTCGATCTAGGTCTTAAATCTCCTAATGGTCTTAAAAGTCTCCTACAAAGTCTTGGTGAAATTGGAATCTGGAATCACAGTTTTTCTAGATCAGATTGTTACTCTCTTAATTGTGTTTTTCCATCATAGATTTGGTGATGCAGTGGAGTTTTAAGATGCAGGTGCATTAACCTGAGAGCTGCTGGAGATATTCCAGTGTAGATGTTTTGGATTTGGGATCTAGAATATTAAATTTATATCAAGATTCCATCACTTTTTTTATTTCTGTTAATGTGTGTTTTTGTCTGTAGATACTCAGTTGACATTCCTCTGGACAAAACCGTCGTTAACAAGGACGTGTTCAGGGATCCCGCTCTGAAACGCAAAGCCAGGAGGGAGGCCAAGGTCAAGTTTGAGGAGAGGTATGTGATGTTCACCACCAAGAGACTCTCGCTTTATAATAGTCACGTCTCCAGTAGACTTTCTGCAGTTACTCACGTGTTTTTGTTTGATTTGTTTTACAGATACAAGACCGGCAAGAACAAATGGTTCTTCCAGAAGCTCCGATTCTAGACTTTTAATGGTTTCTCTAATAAAGTTGTAAAAATCCCTCCATTTGTTTTGTACTTTTTTTCTAATGCAATATCATGTGTGTTTTGAGCCTCTACATCAAATATCACATTGACCTCGGTTGGCTCCGCCCCTTTAGCCTTTCTGCCAATCAGCTGAATGTATGTGCTCCTTCTTTGAACATCCCAGTCTACATCCAGTCCCCATTTACTGTTAAAACGACCTTCACGCTTCTGGGAAGATGTTTGTGGAGATTTATTCAACCACAGGTGTTTTGGTAAATGTAGGCACTGATGTAGGTGAGGAGGCCTGGGGTTCAGTCAGCATGAAACACTTATCCCAACGGGGTTGGAGCTGTAAAGCAGGATATCTTTCGCCCCATGGAAAGCAGATCATGGAGCTGGCTTTGTGAACGGGTATCATCGTGCTGGAACAGGTTTCAGGTCTCCTCATTTTTAAGGGAAAATTCCATTCTAACAAACGCTTTCAATGGCGTCCTGTAGAATTGAGATGTTTTGTCTACTTGGGGGAACAAAGTCACAATATGTCGTGTTCAAGATGGACGTTTCATGAGAAAGCAATGTTGTTAGGAGTCTGAGTAAGACATGGAGCACTTTGTGTGCACCTACTTGAGTTCATGCAAGTTCTCAAATAAAACATGGTAAAATCAAATCCAGAAATAAAATTTCCTGAACAAATCACTGGGAGGTATAAAGACAACCACCAGGTTCACAAGTCTTCAGCTGGGGATCCCCAACCTTCAGTACACCATGAACCTGATCTGTATTGATTACCATCCAATCCTTCTGAGATGTGTGCAAGTAATCAGTATACAAACTAGAGCAACATATTCAGAGATCACATGCATCTAGTAGAACATGGAGCAACATCTAGACCTAGTAGATCTTGTGTACAGTATAACGTGTTTGACTCTCATTTCCTCTCACGTTGCTTTTGAAAGCACCCCCTGCTCCATATAAACAGAGTGAATCTGGAAAGTTGGCTGAAGTTAATGATGGATTCTGCACTGATGGATGATTCGTGATTTTACATACGAGTTGTTCAAGAAAACCACAAACCCAAAAAATCTCTCAGTGGAAGATGGCAAGAAACTGGAAATGGGGACATTTGAACTATTTGCGTTTATACAATTTCACAATTTTTTTGGAAATGGTTTTAAAGGTAAACTCTGCTTCCTTTAAACTACCCAGCTGTTGATGTATCTTCTCTAACAGCCCCACATGGTGTTATTCCAAATTCACTTCTAATATATAATACATGGTGTGAATGCTGAAGGAGAAAGGAATAATTTTAGGTTTCCACCAGCAGGGGGCGCAGTGAGGCGCTGCTGCAGTACACTTTGTACTGTAGAGGAGCTGGAAGATAAACACGGGGTGAAGAGGAAGAAGAGCATTAATCTGGATAGAGAGATAGAGGAGGGTTTATAAACACGAAGAAGCTCCGGGAGAGAGCGGATTAACGCCATGACCATCTCCTGAGACCAGAACAATCATCTGCTGTGGTTCAGAAAGGTCAGTGTCCGAGTGAAGCGCTCAGAAACACCAGATTACTGCATGAACGCTGCACGATTGAACGCTGCATGACTTGTTTACCGTTTAATCTCAGGATTATAATAATGATGATTATAATAAGAGATCAAATTAAACACTTGCTGAAACGGATTTAATGCGTCACAGTGATGATAAACTCTCATTTACACGGTTGAAGAATCTAAATTAATACATAGACGGTCTACTGTAGTGAAATATCTGAATTAAATGATATACATATAGTGTTTTAACTCACCTGGATTAATTAAAACATCAAATTAAATCACCAGGATTGATGAAAACAGCAAGTTAACTCACCCAGATTAACCAAAACCGTAAATAAACACACCTGGATTAATTCAAAACAACATTAACTCACGTGAAATAAAGAAACTGCCAATGAACTCACCTGGATTAAATAAAAGAATGAAATGAACTCCTGGTATGATCTGTTGTATAGAACTTGATGTTGATATCCCTTAATGCATACTTGAGGCACTGATGAGACTCTGTGGGATGGTCAATTGGGTGATTGCACCCTCTGCCACACTACTCTTCAGTCCTTCCTTCTCCTGAGGTTGCTCCTTTCTCGTAACTCAGTACCCTGAGGCACCGTTAAGACTCCGTGGGATGGTCAACTGAGTGATGGCACCCTTGGGTTGTGTTGTGGGCGCCCTCCTTCCTGGGTGTTTCGCTGATAGGCCCACGACACCTCCAGTGAATCCCAGCGTCCCAGGTTCACTCCCTAGGTGCCATCAACCCACTTAAAGACCCAGGCGGAGTCTTTTCTCTTCACCCACAGCCACTGGCTTCCCTTTTCCGCAGCCACAGAGAGGTCTTTGACCGCCTGCCGGTGGGCCTTTCCTCGTACTCCCATCTCCCTGAGTAGCTTGGATGTTATGGTGGCTACGAACCCTCTGCAACCTACTTCCACTGGCGTACCTTTACATTCCAGCCTTGTTGTTGTGCATCGGTTCAAGTTCAGCGTACCTCAGCCTTTTCCGTTCATAGTCCTCCTCCACTGCGCCCTCCCAGGGCACGGTGAGCTCGATGATGTAGACAAGCTTGAGCGAGGCTGACCACAGAACAAGGTCTGGTCACAGGTTGGTGGCTGCAATTTCAGATGGGAAGCAGAGCAGAAACAGTGGATTAACTCCTCTAGATTAATCATAATCCTGCATTAACTCACCTTAATTTAACTTTATTTAATTAAACTAGCAATAATGTGTTAATAAATGAACTAAAACAG
>JBCEWE010000181.1:482350-527350 GCA_039877035.1 Silurus lanzhouensis
CACTTCTTTCCTTGAATGCCTGTTTATCTGTTTGTCCATTTTTCTTTTGGTCTCTGTCCATTCCTCTATTTTTCTCATTGTCCCCTCTGCTTTCTGTTATCTGTTGATGTTGATGGTGTGTTGATGATGTGTTGGTGTTGTATTGATGGTGTATTGATGGTGTGTTGGTGTTTTGATGTTGTGTTGATGGTGTGTTGATGGTGTGTTGGTGTGTTGGTGTTGTATTGATGGTGTGTTGATGTTGTATTGATGGTGTGTTGTTGATGTGTTGGTGTTGTATTGATGGTGTGTTGATGTTGTATTGATGGTGTATTGATGTTGTGTTGATGGTGTGTTGATGGTGTGTTGGTGTGTTGGTGTTGTATTGATGGTGTGTTGATGTTGTATTGATGGTGTGTTGGTGTTGTATTGATGGTGTGTTGGTGTTGTATTGATGGTGTGTTGTTGATGTGCTGGTGTTGTATTGATGGTGTGTTGATGGTGTATTGATGTTGTGTTGATGGTGTGTTGATGGTGTGTTGATGTTGTATTGATGGTGTGTTGATGTTCTGTCTCTCTCTTTCCATCCCCACTTCTTTCCTTGAATGCCTGTTTATCTGTTTGTCCATTTTTCTTTTGGTCTCTGTCCATTCCTCTATTTTTCTCATTGTCCCCTCTGCTTTCTGTTATCTGTTACTCTTTTTCTCGCTTTTTCTCTTTTTATTTGTGTATCTGTGTTGATTTGTCTCTCTCCCTACACCCCCCCCCCCACCCCCTTAGCGTTACCAGCGGATTGCCGAGCGTGGAAGAGAAAGTCTCGTCTCCCGAAGTGTGAGTACACGTGCATCGTCTCCCCGCCTGCTGTCTGTAACCTCACCTGATCTCACAGTAACACTCGCGTTAACGCACACACGAGACGAACATGTTTCATCTGTCCTTCCTTCAGTAGTTTGTAGGAGAGACAACACAAATTTAATGTGAGACCTAAACACCTTCAGCAGCAGTGAAACCCTGAGAGCAGTGAGGTTTAGCCTGGAGCTTCTCCATCGCTCAGTGATTCGCCCACACACCTCCTCAGTGGCTCCGGCTATTTATAGCTCCTTTTATCTCCATGTGGGTCGCTGCCCTTGTTTCTCCTCATCTGCTCTGGCTCTGTGGAACGAGAGAACACTGAACACATACAAAACTCTTACACTGCAAAATTCGCTTTATTCACTCATTTATTAAAGTACTTAAATTGTGCAGGAGGCACGGCCTTCCTAAAATTCCTATTCCCTATAAAGGAGGCAGAGCCTCTTGCTGTTCAGTTCCATTTAAGGAGGCGTAGCAACTTGAATTACAATCCTAGTAAAGGAAGTGTTGCTTCTGTGTTCAATTCTAAAACTCCTCTGTCTGTTTCAATAAATGAGTGATCTCTGTGAAAAGGGCGTGGCTTTAGTGTCAATTCTAATAAAAGGGGGGTGACCTGGTGTTTCATTCTCAGTGACCGTGTCAATCAATTTTCATAAAGGAGGTGTGGCCTCTGTGTCAGTTCCTCTAAAGCAGGTGTGGCCTCTGTCTCATTTCCAATAAAGGAGGTATGGCCTCTGTCAATTTTCCATAAAGGAGGTGTGGCCGCTGTCATTTCCCATAAAGGAGGTGTGGCCTCTGTGTCATTTCCCATAAAGGAGGTGTGGCCTTTGTCAATTCCTATAAAGGAGGTGTGGCCTCTGTGTCAATTCCAATGGAGGTGTGGCCTCTGTTATTTCCCACAAAGGAGGTGTGGCCTCTGTCATTTCCCATTAAGGAGGTGTGGCCTCTGTGTCATTTCCCATAAAGGTGTGGCCTCTGTCAATTCCTATAAAGGAAGTGTGGTCTCTGTGTCAATTCCAATGGAGGTGTGGCCTCTGTCATTTCCCATAAAGGAGGTGTGGCCTCTTTGTCATTTCCCATAAAGGAGGTGTGGCCTCTGTGTAAATTCCAATGGAGGTGTGGCCTCTGTCATTTCCCATAAAGGAGGTGTGGCCTCTGTGTCAATTCCAATGGAGGTGTGGCCTCTGTCATTTCCCATAAAGGAGGTGTGGCCTCTGTCAATTCCTATAAAGGAGGTGTGGCCTCTGTGTCATTTCCCATAAAGGAGGTGTGGCCTCTGTCAATTTATATAAAGGCGGTATGGTTGCTGTCAATCCCAATAACGGAGGTGTGTCTAGTTTTCTTCTGGTCTCTATCATGTCAGGTCTCTGTAGGGCTCTGAAGAACTCTATGGGTCTCTGTAGTTCTTTGTAGCTCACACGTGTCTCATATTCACCTTGCAATCCAGCATGCGCACGTGTATTTGTGTGTGTGTGTGTGTGTGTGTGTGTGTGTGTGTGTGTGTGTGTGTGTGTGTGCATGACCTTTGGTGTTTATCCGATTTGTTGGTTTAACACAAACACATTTTCATCCTGAATTTCAGGGAAGTGTTTTCTCTACTGTAACGGACTGATGGACCACATCTACGTGTGCCAGAACACCACCGCCTGTGGCTTCTGGTACAAAACACCCACTCACTTCAGTGGGACTCTGGTGAGTCCTGCACTTACAAACCACACACACATTTTAAAGCAGGAGTTTCAGTATTTAATGCTCCAAATATAATTTTTGTTTGTTTGATTGTTAAGGATGCGTTTGTGAAGATCAGTCGCTCCGAGGGTCTGCGCTCTCTGTGGAGTGGTCTTCCTCCTACACTGTGAGTCAGGATGGAAAAACACCTGAGAATATTTAAAAAAGGAATAAAACACAGTGTGCGTCCGGCTGTTAGAGGAATGTAATCTGGTGTGTGTGTGTGTGTGTGTGTGTGTGTGTGTGTGTGTGTGTGTGTGTGTGTGTGTGTGTGTGTGTGTGTGTGTGGGGTTGGGTTGTGTGTTGTGTAGCGTGATGGCCGTCCCCACCACAGTCATCTACTTCACCTGCTACGACCAGCTCAAAGACTTCCTTTCTGATGGTCTTGGTTACCGGAGCAACTACGTCTCCATCATCGCCGGGGGTCTGGCGAGACGTGAGTCTGATTATTTTCATTTATTTATATTTCATTACGTTTCTATCATTTCCATCCTATTGTGCCTATTCATATGTACTATCTGTCTATCCATTCATACATTCATCCTCCACTTTATTCTATCTGTCTGCCTGTCTGTCTGTCTGTCTGTCTGTCTGTCTGTCTGTCTGTCTGTCTGTCTGTCTGTCTGTCTGTCTACATTTATTGCATTTGACAGACACCCGTATCCAGACGGACTTACATGTATCTCGTCCATACACCTGAGCAGTGAGTGTGTGGGGGGGAAGGGCCTTGCTAAGGGGCTGTGCTCAGGGGCCCAGGAGTGGCAGCTTAGTGGGGGTGAAATTTAAACCCACCTGATCTTGACCTTCACAAAAGTGACCATGAGTTTTCCAGAAGAGCTCCAGAAGATTAAGTTTTTGGTGTTGCTGTTGAATAATCAGTGTGTGTGTGTGTGTGTGTGTGTGTGTGTGTGTGTGTGTGTGTGTGTTGCAGTGGGCGCGGTCACGGTGATCACCCCGTTGGAGTTGGTGCGCACTAAAATGCAGTCACGGCGCGTATCCTACAGTGAGCTGCGAGTGTGTATCAGATCGGCCGTGACTCAGAGCGGCGTGCTCTCGCTGTGGAGGGGGTGGGGACCCACTGTTCTTAGAGATGTTCCCTTTTCCGGTACACACACACACCACACACACACACACACACACACACCAACACACACACACCACACACATCTTTACATCCTGCACTTACCAGACTGTAGTGTGTGTGTGTGTGTGTGTGTGTGTGTGTGTGTGTGTGTGTGTGTGTGTGTGTGTGTGTTTCAGCCATGTACTGGTTTAACTATGAGTTGATGAAAGCAGAGCTGTGTGAGAGAAACAGAACACCACAGGCCTCTTTCTCAATCTGCTTCACTGCAGGAGCCGTTTCTGGAGCTGTGAGTAAAAAGTCATAATTAATATAATGAATTAAATATAAATAATTCAATTAATTAAATAATATTTAATAATAAATATTGAGAATTCTAGGATTGGCCTTCGATCCAATTTCTCATCGCAAAAAAAAAAAAAAACTCTCCAAAACCAACCAGGTGATGATTTTAGACACCAATCCTGGTCTCTGATCTCATCCTGATGCACAGACACCATGAAACGATCACGATCTGGATGTACACTAAACCTCCAAATGTTTGTGGACACCTGATCATATGATTCGTTTGTGCTTTTTGAACATCGCATTCCACATTTGTTCCCCATTTGCTCTTATAAAAAGCTTTACTCTTCTGGGAAGATGTTCCACTAGACTTTTGTGGAGATTTGTGTGGAGATTCATTTATCTACAAGGGTGTTAGTAAAGTCAGGTACTGATGGAGGTGAGGTGAGAAGGCCTGGGGTGGAGTCAGCGTGGAAAATTCATCTCCAAGGTGTTTAATAGGGAAGGATATCTGTAGCAGGAGATCTTCTTGTGCACAGGTTTGGGTCTTCTAGTTCAAGTGTAGGGGAAATTTAATGCTGCAGCATCCGAAGACGTCCGATAAAATCATGTGCTTTTAAGGTTGTGGGAACAGTTTTAGGGAAGAACCACATGGCTAGAAAATCTTTATCTTATCAGTTTTATTCTGTAATCAGTTCAGTGCCGTGTTTCTGAACACACGCCGTGTCTCTGGCCGTGTTAATGAGTTACTCTACCGAGAGCCAACCTCCGTCCTCAATCTTTGTCCTGTGCGTAATCAGGGTCCGAAGTGCTTAAAACCAGGTCGTGATTTTACCGTAGACTTTTACTGATGCATTCTTTCACAGTAAATTTACGGCTAAAAATAAATTGTGATGTGCTAGAAGGAGTTCAGGTGTAAGTTCAGGGCGTTGAACATGCAGGTAGTTTGTGGTGCAACACAGATAATGATGGGTTTCTTTCTGAGTCAGGTTCCTCTCGTTTTTTTTTCCTCATGCCATCTCAGGGAGTTTTTCCTCGTCACATTCGCCACCGGCTCGCACTTTAGCGATAAACTAACATTTATTAGGAACAAACTTATAGGCACTAAACTTGTAGGATCTTTTACACCGATCAGCCATAAGATTATGACCATCTGCCTAAAATCGTGTTGGTCCCCCTTTTGCTGCTAAAACAGTCGTGACCCATCGATCATCAACAGCATGAACTTCTTCAGCAGTTTGAGCTACAGGAGCTCGTCTGTTGGATCGAACCACACGTCCAGCCTTCACTCCACACGTGCACCCTGTCGCTGGTTCACCACTATTCCTTCCTTGGAGCACTTTTGATAGATTCTAAACACTGCAGACTAGGAACATCTCACAAGAGCTGCAGTTTTTAAGATGCTCAGACCCAGACGTCTAGACGTCTCAATTTGTCAAACTCGCTCAAATCCTCAAATCTTTAAAAATGTATTACAAATACAAAAACTAACAAAAACACATTTTCATTGTCTTTCCTATGAGACTCAAACGTGAACTCAGGTGCATCCTGTTTCCACTGATCGTCCTCGAGATGTTTCTTGAATAAAACCCAGCTTTTGGTAAATTCAGTTGCTGGGACATGATTTGGAAAGGCACACACCTGTCTATTGAAGGTCTCACAGTTATATAAGGCCGAGGCACATGGAGAGCGAAGGCTGGTCCGTGTGGTCCGATCCAACAGACGAGCTCGTGTAGCTTAAACTGCTGAAGAAGTTCATGATGGTGATATTGGATGTGTCAGAACTGTTTTGGCATTAAATTGAGACCAACACAATATTAGGCAGGGGGTTATAATATTATGCCGGCGTGTTTAATCCTTTAAGGTTTGTTCCTCGTATCTGTAAGTTTATCCCGTAATGAGCGAGCCAGTGGAGACTGTGATGAACGAAAAACTCTCTGAGATGCGACTTTCATTTTATAATATGCAGTTTGGTTCAGTGTATTTTTTCGTGGTTTGGGCCTCAGTTGGATTTTCGGCCCGTGGTAGGAAAAAGTTCTTCTGTTGTAGCTCCTAACGCACACGTTACCTGCAGATCGCCGCGATCACGACGCTGCCGTTCGACGTGGTGAAAACACGCAGGCAGATCGAGCTGGGAGAAATGGAGATCCTCGGGGGTATGATGATAATTTTTCAAGTCAATCCAAGTGAATTTAGATGAGAGAGAGAAGCAAATGGACAACAAATCTCCTGTGCTTTCGTGCAGCTCCTCTGAAGACGTCGTCTTCCTCCACGTGGCTCATAATGAAGAGTATCTGGACCGATAGCGGCTACCGAGGCCTGTTCGCAGGTAAAGTCTACACGAGACCGAGCTGCCTCCAAATATAAACAGTCAAGACGTGTATTTACAAAATCTAATCCGAGAATGACTTTCTAAAGAATTCTGGATTCTGATTGGTCAGAAGGTTTTCCTTCATTTTCCCTATCTGACAAATGTATGTTTCTATAGTAACCGCCCATTTACAGGGAAGTGTATGGCAAATGCTTAATCTGGAATCATTCAAATCTAGATTATTTTTCCTCTCCTTTCAGGCTTCTTGCCTCGAGTGATCAAAGTGGCTCCGGCGTGCGCCATCATGATCAGTACGTACGAGTTTGGGAAAATGTTCTTCCGCAAGCGCAACGAAGAGCAGCGAGAAGGCTGAGGGAACCACCAAGGAGAGCCGCATGATCATTTTTACCCAAACTGACCTGCCCTTTATCAGGGCCTTGGCCTGCATCCTGCTCTTATCTCCACAGGGTGCGAGGGAAAACAATGGCGAGGCTGCCAGGTTCAGTTCTATAATGCTGTGCATGCGGTAGTTATTTATGTCCCTCAGTTGGGATTTACTGCATTGCAGTGAGACTGCAGCACACCAAAACCGCATCAAAGCATGCTGGGAAAACGTTTATCTGCATGCACGGTTCTTTGAGGAAATGTTATTCAGAAATTGAATTCATCTGTGCTTTGAAATGGTTCCTGGTTCCATGTAACCTTCATATGTGTCCTATGTGGCCAGTAAGGTAAAAAAAAAAAATAGCAAACGAGTAAATAGTGTTCATGCACTGCCCTCTAGTGGCCATATACCGCAATCTGTTGATTATATACCGCCCTCTAGTGGTCATATACCGCCCTCTAGTGGCCATATGCCGTACTCTAGTGTTTATATGCCGCCCTTTAATGTCTACATACCGCCCTCTAGTGGTCATACTCTGTCCCCTGATGTCTATACACCGACCCAGTGTCCATCTAAATAGAGAATGTTACACAACAGCATCTGCACGAGATAAACACATCTTCTCTAAATTTGTCTGTTATTACTTCTCCACACACTGATAGCCAGCCTTGTGTGATCGCAGTGCCTTCTGGGTAAATTTCATCTCTGAATACTCTGTAGTCTTTAGAAATCCTTTTCTCAATTTTTATTTAAAAGTTGAAATGTACAAAAAAATCAGCACCAGACTTTTACACACATTTGATTAAAACGTAACTTCTGCCCAGTTCTTGCAGTCGTACGAAGAACCGTTTGCTCCTTTTGACCACAACAACGATCAAACACGTTCCCTTTGACTTTTGTGTCATCAATGTTGCAAATTCAAATACTAGCTAGCTGGAACTAGCATACGTTTCCTAACGAGACAACTTTTCACATTTATGTTCTTTTTATGTTGTTAAAGGAAAATACATTCACAAGCTAATATTCTTAAATAAACCCACAAGACCTTCTACAGCTGTATGCTTTTATTTAGTCCCTATAGAAGGTACTTGCTCTTGAGGTACCAGTGACCACTGATCCCTTCAACAATCCCGTTCTTCTTTTCGGAAACCCATAAAGATCCATCCTGACGCTCTGGATGGAGTTTTCTTCCGTTGGAGACTGTGAATGGTTCCATATAAACAGCCTAAAGATCTATGAGGATGACTCTGTTTTCTCAGAGCAACACATGTGGAGGTGAATCTCTCGGACTTTTGGCTTAGAACAAAAGCACAAATACAAATACCTGAAAATCATTTTAGACTATTTATCAGACACATAATCAACCACACACAGTGTGACATGCAGAGGGATGGTTTTTCCCACCGCTCCGTGACTTAAAATGGAATGAAAAAAAATTAAAAACTGAAGAATGAAAAGCGGATAGAATATTTAAATCGATTTTTTTACTAAAATAAAATATAATTGCAGTTAAATAAAAATCTGAAAAAAATAAAATCAAACTGTTGAAGGGATTGATTGATTTATTTTATTTTATTTGAAGTTCTTTCCACGAGACAAACCCGGTTCTATAAGGTAACTGCTGAATATTTAATTTTTGATTTGACTTTTTAAAAATTAGTCTTAAAACTTAAAACCGAGGTTTTTAAAAAAATTTTATAATTTCTTTTGTAAATTTTTTGTGTGTGTTTTTGAAGTGAGCTATAAAGTGAACACAGACGTGACGATGACAATCATGTTCTATGTTGTTTTTTTTCCTGAACTCTGTAAATGTTCTCGCTGCATCGTCTTTATGGAGGTGTTCAGTGTCTCAGATGGACATGTTGATGTGTTTCTGACACACTGCTATCTAGAAGCATATACAAAGGAACGTCAGACGTAAAACAGCTCGGCGCTCCGGCTCGAATCCGATCCACGTTCCAGTTGAAACTGGTTTAAATTCCAGAATTATCCTGCTATACAGTCGAATAGCAAGTCACAGAGCTCAATAAACACTGCCAGATTTGCAAGATATTTTTTTCAATATTCTTGTGTTTGTTAATAAATACCAATTTAATATTAACCTCAGCGTTGAAGTGCAGCGCAGCACATTTGCTTCTAGCCACGCCCACAAAACTCCATAAAAGGCAAAAGATCACAGAAACTGCCAAAATAGTAAATAAATGTTAAATCTGACGATAAAACGGCTCGGCCTGCTACTAAACCTGCTGCTAAATACACACAAACACACGTTTACCCCTTCGTATTTAATAGCAGGCCTCTGATTTGTTGCATTTTATTTAAATAATTGATGCAGAAAATCAATAATTGGATGATTCCACGCCGATCAAGCGAAGTTCACAATCGTGAATCTCATTTACTTGCTGACTCTTGCTAAACACCACATTCTTGTAAAAATGCCCCTTTGAGCAGTAAAAATAAATTAGTTTCTATCTAAAGCGATAAAAGCGGGCCAGGTCCTTCATGAGTTATTAAAGCTGTAAACTTCCATTAGCTACGTTAGCTTTGTAGCTCCAGTGCAACAACTTTAAAGCAAAATTCACTCATTAAATAAGAGTTATGGGTGAATCTGAGGTAAAAATTTAAGTTCTACTCCCTTAAAACTTTGCTGGTGATTTGTGAGGGTTAGGAAAGTCTGAGGTGATGTTCCTGATGGCTACATTGCATCGAGTGAACGTGTCAAAAGCACAAATTTATCTTTACTACAGTTCAAAATAAATATATTTCCTGGTTAAAACACTGGATGGTGTTTCTATTCACGTACTTGCAAAACTGACTTTTATTAGCGGCTGGAAACGTCTGCGGATGAGCAGCTAGTTTTAGAGCAGCTAGTTAAGCTTTAAAGTCTTGAGCAAGCTTGAACTAGCAAACACATGACTGAGGTAGATGATCACAGTAGCTAGCAAGTAAAAAAATATAAAATCAATCATCAAGAATATAAAAATTTTCCTCAGAAATGTGTCAATTGCTAAGACAAAACTTTGCTAAGTGGGTTTTTAACCACCAATGATGAACGAATGATTAAAGTGAGTAGCATATAGCAATAAAACTTAATTGGAGAAAAAAACTATTTAATATATTACTTAGAAAAGACTTGCATTAGTTGCTAATTGGGCGTAAAAATATCAGCAATGATTAATGATATTTAAGTGTATTCGTGACCAAAAATATAAACATTTTCCTCAATCATATCATGATAGCACATTGCAAATAGTTTTTTAAACACAATTTTAATGAAAATATGACAAAACCACCAGAAATATCCACATTTGCTGAATATTAATTAGAAAAGTCTTAGCGTTGGTTGATAAGCGTGCTAAGAAACTCAGTGATGATGAACTAAGGATTAAAGCAGACAGCAAATAGCCACTACATTGCTTTTTTTATTTTACTTTATTTTTCGGAAAATTGTAATGATAAATACCACAAAGCCATTAGGAATCTCAGATGTGTTCATAAATTACTAATAAAAAGGTTAGCATTGGTTGCTAAGTGAGTTCAGAAATACCAGATATAATGAACTAAAGAATCAATGATTAAAGTAGTTAGCATATAACCACTTTGTTTTACAATATTGTAAATGCACAGTAACAATGGAAGTCTAACAAAGCAATAAAAAATGTTGTTTTCCTTAACATTTTAGTATATGAATTAGCATTGTTCACTAAGCTGGCTTAGCAACATCAGCAATGATGAACTGATGATTTAAGTAGCTAGCATATAGCCCCTACATTACTTTTTACAACATTATAAGCACACAGTATGTATGTACAAGAAGCACAGTAAAGATTTCACAGTAAAATATGACAAAACTCATCAGCAATATCAATATTTCCCTCAGATATGTTGGTATTTTACTTTGAAAAGACTTGTATTGGTTGATAAGTGTGTTTAACAATATCAGAGATGATCAATCAGTAATATTTAAGCGTATTCCTGTGATTATTATGTGATGTCGTAGTTATGAATATCGAAAAGATCGACATTTTCCTCAGCGATTTCAGAATAGCATATTGCAAACTACTTTTATAACATTGAAATCACACAGTAGCGATACAATAGCAACATTTTCCTCAGATGTGTTGATAAATGACTAATAAAAACCAAACATTAGTTGCTAAGTGAACTTATAAATATCAGAAATAATAAACTAAAGAATGAATGATTAGCTAGCATTCAAATAACAATGAAAATATGACAAAACTATCATTATTAACATTTATATTAACATTTTCCTCAAATGTGTTAATAGATTAATTAGAAAAAGGCTAGAATTGGTTATTAAGTGTGTTTAGAAACATTTGTAATGATGAACTAATGGTTAAAGCTAGCATAAAGCTACTTTTGACAATATTGCAAGCACATAGAAATAATAAATAATACTAGAAAATAATCATGAAATCATGAAACATTTTCCTCAGATACGTTTGAAACTTTCTAGACACAGCTATCACTGGTTGCCATGTGGGTTTGGAAACATCAAAAATGATCAACTAAAGGTCTGATTATTAAAGTAGCTAGCGTGTAGGCAAAACAAAAGATTTTATAACATTGTAGATGCACAGTATTAATACAAATCAGGCAAAATCACCAGGAATATCATTTTATCATAGAACATTTTCTTTTTTTCAGAAATTATTAGGAAAAGCTTACAATGACACCAGTCAGAACATTCTCGATCAAACCTCATAGTTTGCTCAGCGGTCAGTGCTAAGTGTGATTATGGTCTTTTTTGAGGATTTTGCCAGCACATCCCTGGGAAATGTTTTACTCATTTTTTTATTTTTACCCTGGTGATATACCACAGTACTGTGGCAAATTGAACATTTCTGCTGGTTTTAAGTAAGTAATTAGTCACCAATGTTTTTTTTTTTTTTATAGTCGAGTATCAGGTGCTTTTTCCTCCCACATATTCGCAACCCTAGTGTGAACCTTTTTCCTAAATGAATTATTTCCTTTTCCACTTTTATCCCAGTGGTGTGTTTCCTGTTTTGAGCTTAAATAACATTAGCGTGATGTTTGAACTTGGGCGTATTCGATCGTTATCAGGCTCCAGTTGGCAGGAACAGTTTAGAAGGAACCTATTTAGTTACTATTCTGTCACAAGGGAAGAGTGAACGAGGCTAATTGACTTCTGGTTGCATTTATTTTCACTTGTGGATATTAGGTGAAGTTTGACCTGATCTTTTGAGGTGATAAAAAAAAAAATCAAGTGATTATTTGAACCAGAAACTGTAAGGGTTTCCACTGCTAGTACCATTACAGACTACTAAACCCACTACCAAATAGATTCCATTATTTACATATATATATATATATATCTACAGTGAGGAAAATAAGTATTTGAACACGCTGCTATTTTGCAAGTTCTCCCACTTAGAAATCATGGAGGGTCTGAAATTGTCATCGTAGGTGCATGTTCACTGTGAGAGACATAATCTAAAAAAAATAATCCAGAAATCACAATGTAAGATTTTGTAACTATTTATTTGTATGATACAGCTGCAAATAAGTATTTGAACACCTGAGAAAGTCAATGGTAATATTTGGTACAGGAGCCTTTGTTTGCAATTACAAAGGTCAAACGTTTCCTGTAGTTTTTCACCAGGTTTGCACACACTGCAGGAGGGATTTTGGCCCACTCCTCCACACAGATCTTCTCTAGATCAGTCAGGTTTCTGGCCTGTCGCTAAGAAACACGGAGTTTGAGCTCCCTCCAAAGATTCTCTATTGGGTTTAGGTCTGGAGACTGGCTAGGCCACGCCAGAACCTTGATATGCTTCTTACAGAGCCACTCCTTGGTTATCCTGGCTGTGTGCTTCGGGTCATTGTCATGTTGGAAGACCCAGCCTCGACCCATCTTCAATGCTCTAACTGAGGGAAGGAGGTTGTTCCCCAAAATCTCGCAATACATGGCCCCGGTCATCCTCTCCTTAATACAGTGCAGTCGCCCTGTCCCATGTGCAGAAAAACTCCCCCAAAGCATGATGCTACCACCCTCATGCTTCACAGTAGGGATGGTGTTCTTGGAATGGTACTCATCATTCTTCTTCCTCCAAACACGTTTAGTGGAATTATGACCCAAAAGTTCTATTTTGGTCTCATCTGACCACATGACTTTCTCCCATGACTCCTCTGGATCATCCAAATGGTCATTGGCAAACTTAAGACGTGCCTGGACATGTGCTGGTTTAAGCAGGGGAACCTTCCGTGCCATGCATGATTTCAAACCATGACGTCGTAGTGTATTACCAACAGTAACCTTGGAAACGGTGGTCCCAGCTCTTTTCAGGTTATTGACCAGCTCCTCCTGTGTAGTTTTGGGCTGATTTCTCACCTTTCTTAGGATCATTGAGACCCCACGAGGTGAGATCTTGCATGGAGCCCCAGTCCGAGGGAGATTGACAGTCATGTTTATCTTCTTCCATTTTCTAATGATTGCTCCAACAGTGGACCTTTTTTCACCAAGCTGCTTGGCAATTTCCCCGTAGCCCTTTCCAGCCTTGTGGAGGTGTACAATTTTGTCTCTAGTGTCTTTGGACAGCTCTTTGGTCTTGGCCATGTTAGTAGTTGGATTCTTACTGATTGTATGGGGTGGACAGGTGTCTTTATGCAGCTAACGACCTCAAACAGGTGCATCTAATTTAGGATATTAAATGTAGTGGAGGTGGAGATTTTAAAGGCAGACTAACAGGTCTTTGAGGGTCAGAATTCTAGCTGATAGACAGGTGTTCAAATACTTATTTGCAGCTGTATCATACAAATAAATAGTTTAAAAATCATATTTTGTGATTTCTGGATTTTTTTTTTTAGATTATGTCTCTCACAGTGAACATGCACCTACGATGACAATTTCAGACCCATACATGATTTCTAAGTGGGAGAACTTGCAAAATAGCAGCGTGTTCAAATACTTATTTTCCTCACTGTATATATATACAGTACAGACCAAAAGTTTGAACACCTTCTCATTTAAAGAGTTTTCTTTATTTTCTTATTTTATTTTCTTTATTATGTAGATTCACACTGAAGGCATCAAAACTATGAATTAACACGTGGAATTATATACATAACAAAAAAGTGTGAAACAACTGAAAAATGTCATATTGTAGGTTCTTCAAAGTAGGCATCAAAAGAATGCCAAAAGTGTGCAAAGCAGTAATCAAAGCAAAAGGTGGCTACTTTGAAGAACCTAGAATATGACATTTTTCAGTTGTTTCACACTTTTTTGTTATGTATATAATTCCATATATAATTCCACATGTGTTAATTCATAGTTTTGATGCCTTCAGTGTGAATCTACAATTTTCATAGTCATGAAAATAAAGAAAACTCTTTGAATGAGAGGTGTGTCCAAACTTTTGGTCTGTACTGTATATATATATATATATATATATATATATATATATTAAATGTTATGTTAAAAGTGCTATACAAATAAAAATCAATTGAACTGAAAGAAATGCAAACAATAAAATTGCTATTCATTATTTTTATTAATGAAGTTTTTTTATTATTATTATAATTATTATTATCATTTGTGTACATCAACTTTTAAAAAATGTACATTTTTAAAACAATTTTAAGTCAAATGCCTGCTTGGTTAAATAATATCTAAAATAATATTTTCTAAAAATTAAATATATAAAATGTTATTATATAAAAAAAATTAAATTGGCACAAATTAATTAAATAAATGGAAAAAATGTATTAAGTTGTTTACATTTGTTAGACCCCATTTGGTTAATGCAAATGTTTGTGTTTACATTTAATATTTAATTTGCTTAAGATTTTATCTACTTAATTGTTCTACTTATTTCAGCAGACTTTAACAAATGTCCTTATTGCTTCCGTCCTTCATTCATTCACTCCATCGATATGTGGAATTGTCAGGATTTTCTCCTGTTAAGAGAAATTCTTAAAGCTGGACATAATACATTTAAAATGTTTTACTTCTGCCATTGTTGTATATGTTTAATAACAATAATAAAAAAATGCACTCAAAGTGCAAGGCATGGACTAAAAAAAGCTTGTGTTTCACCACAATACGTTCCTGAGAGAACTCAGATTTCCCGCATGTAAAAAAAAAAAGGATTGTATTCGGTACACTGTTAAAACATATGTCCTGATGTTCCACTTAATTATTTTTTTTGTAAAAAAGTACCAGTTTCTTTCTCCAAACATTCAGCTAAAATACTTTGCTGTGCCTCCTGCCAAAGTTGTTCTTCACTAGTTGGAGATTTCTTTCTTTTTTGTGATGCAGTTCATCCCAGAGCAGTTCAGTAGGATTTGGGTGCGATGACTAGGCAGGTCGCTCCAGACGTCACTCTAGATGTCTGTCTGCTCTCTAAATAACACTTACAGAACTCGGATGTACGCTTTGGCTTATTTTCTCTCCTGTTCACCTTCTTACACAAGTTCTTCTGTTAGAGAAAAAAAAAAGTCACGTTTGGACTCATCTGTCCACAGAACCCCAACACATTTGCTACTTTGTGCAATCAGGAATTTTCCAGACAGACAGGACGAGATGGCGTTGAGAGAGAGAGCATCAGGCTGCACAGCTGTGGAAAAGAAAATCCCCAGATGGATTGGTGCTCTGGGAAACAGGGCTCGGATCAACACTGAGAGTGATGGCCTTATTTAGCACAAGCGCCTGATCTGTTTACAGTGCAGCCTTCAGCGGCCTCACGAGCCGATTCGGAGAAAAAAAAAAAGCGAGAGGCCAGCATTCTTTTGTGAACTTGAGAGATCTGCAACTAAAATAAATAGGGGTTCAGAACCAGAAAGAAACACAACACAGGAAGTCTTCCTGCCCAACTTGCGATCGCTTGGTCTCACGCTCTCGGGTCACGTTCAGGTTCACTTACACTTATCTGCTCTCCCCAGCTGCTGAGACTCGGTCCAGCCTCATCCGTGTTTTTTACACTTCATTGTGACTGCTTTTGTATATTTATTTTAGCGTCCTGCTGCTTCGCTGTGCCTATAAATGATTGTTACTAAAAATATGAGCATTTCTTCCTTTATTTAGCACTTTGTCGTGTATATTATAAAAACAGATTCAATTAGAAAGAAAATTAGATTAAAAAAAAACATAACATCTGGATATTCTCTTCACATACAGCTGTGACGTTATTTTTAAAGTACTTTTAACATTTTTAAGAGGAAATTTTAATTTTCGCATATCCCAGCTTGTCAGAAGGATCGCAGGGTGAGTCATGGACCCCTCGAGCAGATTAGGTACCCAGGGGTGCAAAAGTGGAAGCTTGGTGGTGCTGGTGCTTGAACTCCCAACCTTATGATCAGGAATTCAGAGCCTGAACCATGGAACCACCACTGCCTTCGTTCGTTTTTCCAGTTTATGAGCATGAAGAAAACATCACTGGGTACATAAAAAGAATTGTGTAACTCTGTTGAGGCTGCCATCTTGGACAGCTTTATATAAAAGTTCAGTTAGAAAATCTGAATTTTGCGCTGATTGGCCAGCAGGTTGTTGGTTCTTTTTCTACAGCAGCACCTCTGACAGGAGTAGACCCAGAGGTCACAGGTTCATTTATATTTAATGTGATCGTTCTGATATTTGATCATTGCATTAGTAACAACTCGAATAACTCTGAGTGGGATAAAAGAAGAGAAGAGGCTGGTGAGGCTGCTGTAACGTAAGTGCAAACAAGAACAAGCGTTTTTTAAATTCTTGGCAAATTGCTGTTCCATTGGAGGAGAAAAAATGTGCTGTTAAAGGAAATAATCAACTTTATGGTGGTCACAGTCGCTCAGTTTTAGTTCAGCCCCCTGGTTTTGATGATATTCCTGTAGCAGAATGGCCTTGAGTATTTTTTCTTCTTGCCGAAGAAAGATGGAAGTTTGCGTGAGAACCATCTCGAGTGGTTTCTTATGAGTGATGGAATCGTGCTGCGTGCTACGTTCCTGCCTGTGGGGCCGGCCTTACGTAACGAAATACGTGCATTTATATTCAGTAATAACCACGTACTCCCAGGCCTGTCCAGGCTTTTAACCTACACACACTTTCCCAGAGATACTGCAATGCTGCTGGCTGTAATCCTTCTCACATGTGATTTACAGGTTAGTAAAGCCAAAATAAATGCGGAGGGAGTGGCCTGTAAGAAAACGAGCGCACGAGAGTCCAAATATTGGTGTCGATAATAAGGAATGTTAATTTGCTCAGAGGAAACGTCTCCTCCGGCATGTCCCGCACGCTCTGTTTATCCGAAACGGGGGTTGTTCCTGTGGGAATGTTGAGATTGTGAAGTTAAATAGCGCACATGACCTACAGACGCCCCCCAGCATTTTAAAAGCTGGGACTGGATTTGAAACCCGACGCGAATTTCTAGGAAACCTCTCCCCTACCGAAACCACTACCGCCACCACCTTTCTCTGCGATGTCCGCTAATTTATCTCCTCTTTGTTACTAAGGGAAGTGCAACATGAAGGAAATATGCAGCTATATGCCTAAAAAAAAAATTCTGGAGCCCATACGTTTTTCAAATATCCCATTCCACATTTAGTCCCGTTTGCTGCTATAATAACCTCCAATCTTCTGAGGAGATGTTTCATCAGATTTTGTAGAAATTTGTCCTCATTCATACACATGGCATTAATAAAGCCTGGAACTGCTAGGTGATGTGAGGAGGTCTGGGGTGCAGTCAGCATGAAAAATTATTTTAAGAAAATGCGCAATAGGGTTGCACTCTCTATAGCAGGAGATCTTCCACTCCAACGCATGTAACGTAGCTCTTCATGGAGCTGGCTTTGTGCATTGTCATGCTGGGACAGTTTTGGGTCTCCTTGTTTAAGTGAATGCAACTGTGTGCCTACAAATTTGTTGATACAGTTTGTGCAAGAATCACATGTAGCTGGAAAAGTCAGGTGTCCCAATACAGATGGTCCCTGAGTTATGACGGTTCTACTTATGATTTTTTTAATCGTACGATGATGATAGCGATACGACAAAAATGTAAACATAGCAGCATATGCTCCGCCCTCAACGGTGCTCGTCCATGCGCCCACTGCCACCTACATATATACTGTTTATACAGTACGGTTCTGTTAATTGCTCTGTTTTGCTAAATGATGTACTGTAATTTGTTCAGTTATTACCATCATATACTATCGCATACTGATCACCATTCTTTAAGAGCAGCGTTGGATGAAGTACACAAACCATGGAGTTGAATAAAAGTAGATCCACTCAGTAAAATGTGACTCCAGTAAAAGTGTTTCTTTTAAATTTTCACTATAATAAAAGTATTTTGAGTTTAAATGTACTTAAGTACCCAAAGTACTATGATTTATTTTAACTATAATGTTCCTATTATCCTTTTTTTTTTTATCTTTACTTAATCACCTCAGTTTATATGAAAAGACTCGAATGTGACTCTCAGCACACTGATCAATTAATAGAATGACATTAATAACTCAAAAACTGATTGATTTCTATTACAATGATCATGAACCCAAAACCTTCTTTTTAACTACTTAAAAAAAAGAATCTCACAAACGAGGTCACGTGTGTGGTGGTGAGTTTGAGTCTGGAGTTTCTTCATCATTTATTCCTCTCTAAATGTTCTGCTTGATGTTGAACTGATGCTGAACTGTATGTTGGTGATCAGTAGATGCACCAAGCACTGATCAGAACACGTGTAGCACAGAGCGTGCGCTCGATCCTGATTGGTGACTCGCTGCGTGTTTCACCAGTTACGTTTTTATTCTCATTAATAAAAAAAATACGACTGATTTCATAAAATGTAGTCGAGTTAAAAAGTAAGAAGTTGGATTTTGAGATGTAGTGAAGTAACGGTAAAAGTCTCCTCGAATGAAAGAAGTTCAGATACGCCAAAAAAAAAAAGCTACTTAGATACAGTTACAAATTACATTTACTTCCTTGCTGTACACTACTGTTTAAGACTCTGGGGGAGACACATATCTCTACTTTTTCTGAATTTCAATGGGATCATTGGAACGCATCTCTATCATAAGGCAGAGACCACCTGTAACTTTGTCCATTTAGTGTATGTTGAAATATAATAATATCTGCATGTCTGTGTAAAATATAATTTGAGTCAGAAGTTAATGATGAAGTAAGCAATGACCTTCATTATAGCTAATGTAAAACTTCAGCAACCGAACCTACAAGTCATTATTTTTCGTCAGGAAAAAATGTACAGTGAAGATCCAGAGCACTAACACTCCCTTAGCAACGAAAGCGTGATTTTGTAAAACATGCCAAAACATCTGAGGAACCCATTAGGCGTAGAGATTGCGTATCCTTGCTTTGCTGATCCTCCTACGCTGATGCACCACATGACCCTCGGTTTCCTCACAGGCCGATGAAGACTCTCGTTCCTGTCTGCTTTTTCTTACCGTTTTCTTATAGTTCGCTCCGACAGGCCGCTTCGAGGCAACTCCAGAACTGTCACGAACACCAGACGTGCTTCTGTACAAATCGCTGCGATCCAAACGGAGCCGATGTGGTTTGTTTGATCGCTGATGATCCTGCCTTTGTTTTTTTTCGACAAATTATTTCTTCGGAGTGACACTCCACAGCTCCACAACTTCTGTATTATTCCTAGAATTGTTCAAACCTGGACTGCATTTACATTCATTGGATTTAGCAGATCCCCCTGTCCAGAGCGATGTCCAAAAGTGCTTTGAGTCTATATCAATGAATACATCTACATTGGTATTGTACCCAAAAAGTGTTAGTCTAAATGTTTCAGGAAGAGGAACCTCTTACCTGGGAGAAGGTGGTACCAATCGAGCAGTGCTGGAGGATCTCAGGCAGAAGGTGCTGGTCCTTTTTTGGCCTTTGTAGGCAAGAATCAATGTTTTGAATCTGAGTCTCTTTTCCTGATAGACATGTCCACCAAGCATGCAGAGCTCCGCATATCTCTAGCATATGGATTAGCATATAAGCACCACTTTGAGTCCATGATCGAAGCAGAAAACAGGATCAAAATCACATCCTGATTCAGGAAACAGGATACACAATGTAAAGGACAAGAAGCATTAAAGATAAGATGAGGAAACAGGAAAACACAGATTGAGACTGAGGTAAATAAATGGACCTGACATTGGGAGGAACCCGATGTATACAGAGACAAAAATAACAACCCCAAAAAATCCCATCCTTCTAGTAATCACAAGAACTACAGCGCATCCTTTGGATGAACTCGGAAACCTTCAAATCAGTATTCCTGAGGCCTGGTCATGCAATGGAGAGTGGAGAGATTGCTCGATTGAAGAATGGTGTTTGGCCTTCTGATGAGAAGACTATGAGTTTGAATCCCCACACTGCCAAGCTGCCACTGTGCCCCTAACCCTCACCTGCTCATATAAAGTAGTGTAAAGGAAATATTTGCTCTGGGTCAGGGTGTCTGCCAAACACCATACGTTTGCAGATCTTTGTTTTGAAATTGTTTGCAGATTGGAATAACTTGCAAGAGTCTGGAGATCAGGAGACTGAACGAGCACCCAAGTGGACACAAACTGCCGAATCCCTGTAATAATGTAAAGGAACCTGCAGGAGTCAGGTTTCTAGCATAGTGTGGGCAGGGAGGGTCGGGCCATTGTGGGGGTTGTTGATAGAAGGTCCTGAAGGGTGGTTCATAATTACCCCAAGATTGTGTGTGGTGCTCTTTGAGTATGAAATGAGAGATTTCCAGTTAGATTACAAACTCTCCAGAGACACACAGCTACACAGTCTTGCTGGAATGTCCTCATCTATGGGAACCTTAATGTTCAAGATCTGTGCAGAAGCAGAACTTTACAGTCTAACATCACAATTAAACCTTAAAGGTTTTTCTCAGAGGAACAACCGAAGAACTTCGCAAAGAACGGTTTTGGATGAAATAAAGCTTTTTTCTCTTCTGTTATATGTAAAAACCTGCTCTGACCACATGGCGATTTTTCTACGGAAAGGGTTCCAGATTAACTTTCTTTCGGCTTCTCCCGTTAGGGGTCGCCACAGCGGATCCTCCGCACGTTTGATTTGGCATATGTTTTACGCTGGATGCCCTTCCTAACGCAACCCTCCCCAATTTATTCGGGCTTGGACCGGCACTGAGAGTGGCTGGGGATGGTTCCCTGACAAATAAAAAAAAAAAATGCTTAAATATATAAAATTATTTAATGAAGAATTCTTTGTAAAGTTGTAAAACTTTAGTGCCTTATTGAGACCCCCTCAATATAATATTCTATAATTAATAATAGTTGTCATCATTTATTTAGTCATTTTGAATTAATACATTTTTTAATTTAATAAATCGGTAAAAAAAAGAAAAATTGATTGACATAGATATGTGTAAAATAAATAAAAATACAAATGTAAAAAAAAAAAAAAAAAAAAAAAAATATATATATATATATATATATATATATATATATATATATATATATATATATAATTTTTTAAAAACTTTTTTATCTAATTAAATCTAATTAAAAATGATGTTCATTGATTGATTTTATTATTAAAAAAACACTCAGTTTAGACATCAATAATCTTTCAAATAACTTAAAAATAATAATGCACAGAAAATAAACAGATTAACCCCCTTAAAAAAATCATTGAACTGTTGAACTTTTCTTGGAAAAAAAAGGCAGTTTTGACATGAACTTGAACCCGAAGCTCGAGTTAATTGATGGAGCTGTAAGTGTGTGTTTAAACATTTTCTTCGATATGCTGAGTAAGACTCAGGACGTGTAAACAGCGTGTTCTTCATCTTTACTGTGTTTGTGTGTGTTCAAGGAACTTGGAAGCACTAGTGAGAAAAACAGCCATAAATCCGTCGTCCTCCATCTCCTGGCCAAGGTTATGACAAAATAAACACACACACACACACACACATACACACACACACACACACACACACACACACACACACACACACACACACCACTGCACTGGAATTCAATTTAACTTTATTCTTTTTGACTTCACATACTCAAATTGAACATTATAAATGGCATGTTTATAAAGATACATATAGATTATAAAACACAAATGAAATGACATGAAAAAACACCAAAGGTCCTTTGAAAGCTCCTGAACAGGAAAGGAAACACTTTGAAGTATGGTTCAGCTGCGTCTGAAGTGAACTTTCACGTCTTTTGGAGTAGAAGCATTTGATTTTTGAGCAAGATCCTCACTAAATCCCATTAATACTGCAAATTGGGGTTTTTTGTTTTTTTTATAAAAAAAACCTAAATATCCAATGAAAAGAAAATTTAGGGCAAGAGTTACAAAACTACACAATCTGTAGTTTAAGTTGGTATATACTGAAAATCCCTGTTTTACAGTTTTATATATATAAAATGTATGGATTTGTGGTTGGAAGTGGAGGCACCGAGTTGTTTAAGGTCTTCTTTGGAACAGGTTAAACCCAAACCTCTTCCAGCATGATGATGCCCCTCTGCATAAAGCCAGCTCCATGAAGATCTGCTTTACAAGGGTTGGTGGAATGGAAGATCTCCTGCTTTAGAGCTCTAAATCCTAATGAACACCTTTGGGATAAATGTATATGTTAACTGCACCCCAGGCCTCCTCACCTCACCTGACTTTACTAACACCTTACAAATCTCCACAAGCATACTCCAAAATCTAGTGAAACATCTTCCCAGAAGAGTGGAGGAAATTATAAATGCAAGTTGAGACTAAACGTGAAATGTTCCTCACTTGTGGACATCAGGCAAATAAGTCTTGGCAGAAATGAGGTAGGCTTAAAAAAAGCTATGGTAGATTTGGACTATACTATTAGATGATCAAACCCCCTATAAAAGACAAACAGACAGACAGTAGTGTTCATTCATCTTAAAAAAAGTCAAACAGAAAGTAGCTGAATGAGTCTCACTTAGTAGATCAGCTTTTTTGAAACGGGATTAGTCCAAGATGCGATGTGATATTTATACCACGGCACTGTTTCATTCTGGCTTCCGATTGGTCGGATCAACTGAATGTAGAGACGTTTAAGTAACAGCGACTGAAGGAGTCTCCAGTGTCAGTGCTTCGTAACGGTTCGGTGCAAATGACCTATTTTCTGAGTCATTGTAACAAAAGTTAAAATCATTAACATGATCATAGCTGCTTTACTGTAAATGAGAACATGGACAGTGTTAAAGGTAAACATAAATGGATAAACTTTAAAGTGTTTGTGATAGTGTGCTGTGGTTAATAAAAGTTCCGGCACAAACATGCAGTAATAGGAAACGAATCAAGTTCAAGGTGACGGGAGTCACTCGTTTCTTGTCTTTACTTTCTTACGTTAAGTAAAATAAACTTATACAAATTTAAAAACATTTTTTTAAACAAAAACACAAGAACTGTAGAAGTTTTGAGCAATCACTCTTCTGCTAAACCTGAATGTAAAAAGTCCCATCATTTAAAAAAAAGGGAGTACAATGAACTGTGTCGAAAAAAAAACCTATAATTCTACAGACATTCACATTGCTAATGCCAACACAACGCTAAAAGTAAAAATGTGACTACAGTGGTGAGGAAAGGAATTAAACACATGAACAATATAATATACATTATTTACTGGTTGAAATTCATGACTCCCTCGAACCCCTGGTACGTGAACGGCTCCAGCGAGGGGGTACACAGGTGTTTGTCTAAACACGCCATCTTGTTGTACTCACAGTCTTTTTCCGATCCCGGCTGGAGGTAGACGGAGTCGGACGAGTGGATGGATGGATCCTCATCAAAATAGTTATGCGGCCGGATGAGCACGGCGCCTCCGTTCCCCACCGTCACCGTGTTGGGAATGTCCTCGGCGTGAGGGATGTGGAGGAAGCCTGCCGTTACCCAGGCGACCAGGTCCTAAACAAGAAAAGATCAATTGATAGGACAATGGGTCTGATTCACCAATCATTTATACTGACATTGGAGACTCCTTCCATAACATTATTCTTTTTTTATCACTATAACGAACACTTTCTGACCAAATAGAAAGCCCTGTTTCTGATTCTTACCTCATTCTCAATACTCTCATTGTCCCTGATGTAATTGCTGAAGTCGATGACTGGGTCCCACATGCCGTTCTGGTTGTACAGACCGCTGCAGGTCTGCTCGGAGTCTTTGTGCTTCGTTATGGCAACTTTGTACCTAAAAGAATTGAATGAAAAGAAGATCAGAACATGATATTACAGGATAATTCAGGTGGGCGTGTCTTCAAGTCAGACATATGAACATGTCTTTGAATGGGGCAGATGGGTATGTCTATTGATGTGGGACAGGTTGGCATGTCTTTTAGGAGGAAAAATGGCCAGGGCTTTTAGTGTGGAAATGGTGAATGTGCCTTTCAGGAAAACAGGGTCAAGTCTTCCAATGGGGGTGATGTGTTGAATTTTGACAGAAATGGATGGGAGTGTCATTAACTGGAACAAGCTGCTTTGAGCGGGGCAATTGGGTGTGTCTCTGAGTGGAAAAGATGGGCATGTCTTCAAGTGGAAAAACTGAACTTTTTTTCAGTGAAATTAATCAGTGTGTCTTTAATTAGAACAGAATTGCATGTCTAAGTGTGACATGTGGGTGTGTCTTTGAGTGTGACAGGCGGGTGTGTCTTTGAAAGGGACAAGTGGCCGTGCCTTTGAATGTGTGACAGGTGGGTGTGTCTGAGTGGGACAGGTGGGCATGTCTTTGAATGGGACAGGTGGGTATGTCTGAGTAGGACAGGTGGGTGTGTCTGGGTGGGACATCTGGGCTTGTCTTTGAAAAGAACAGACAGGTGTATCTTTAAGTGGAAAATTTGCATCTCTTTAGGCTAATTTGATAGAAGTGTCTTTGGATGGGACAAATGGGCATATCTAAGTGGGACAGGGCATGTCTTTAAGCAGGTTGGATGGGTGTGTCTCTGAGTAGGACAGCAATGGCTTTCCTGTGTCTAATAGGCGTGTCTTAGGGATGGATGGATAGGCATTTTGTTTAAAAAAAATAGATGGGTGTGTTTTGTGTGGGGCAGGTGGGCGTGTCTTTGTGTGGGGCAGGTGCGTGTGGCAGAAATATTTCTTACTAGGCCTATATTTAAACATTACCTACATTTATGGTCTTAATATAAGAGTCTAAAATTAGATCTGGAATTCAGGCTGTTTTTGGAAGCTCTAGATTAGCCCTGCTAAAGGAACCAACAGTGGCAGCTTGGTGGTGCTGGGGGTTGAACCTCTCAGTAACCCCTCTCTAACCACTGCCTCCCAGGAAATAAAATATAGTTCTGCTCACCGTGCCCAGGACATGCTCCTCTCCTCCGGCTCACTCTCTGGGAGGTGATCTCCAGCCAAACTAATCACCTGCAGCTTGTAGGAGCGTTGGTGGCCCCACCGGTTCTTCTGATTGCTGGCCACGTGGAGGTAACGGGGAATTTTAGTACCGTATCGAAGTGCCGCTTCCTTCTCGGTGCTGAGTTGATTCTCCACCACTTTGGGGATTTTAGCCTTGTGTTCGGGCATCCAGGGCAAAGGAGTCTCCTCGAACTCCATGTCTTTGGTCTGGAACACGTTCCTCACACCTTCACATTCACAAAGTATCAGTGATTGTTAAGATGCTACAGGAAGCACAAATTGATTCTGATCAAATGATAAAATAATAATCATAATCACGAGACCCGAAAAAAACAAAATCAACTAGCCATTCAGACCAAGCCTTTGTTCTTTCAGTTATTTCGATTAGCTTTTCTTCGCTAGGCCACTTTATTGTTCAGTTAACTTTCATGGTCTGGATTTGTTTTTGTCTGCTAGTTTCCTATTCACATTAAATTAGCTTGTGTTCACTAGCATTTGTTTGCTAGTCAACTTTTACACAAGCCGTTACCTGTGTTTAGAGGGATCATTCGCTAGTCTGGCTTTTATTTACATGCTAGGTTAGTTTTGCTAGTTATTTTGTGTTTCACTCATAAGTTAAGATATCATTCAGTTGATTAGCGTTTCCTTGGAAGTTAGCATTCCTGTAGCTATTTGCATTGGTATTTTTAACTCTTAACCTCATCGCTGCTCAGTTGTATATAATGAGATAATTGAAAGTCGCTCTGGATAAGGGCGTCTGCCAAATGCCATAAATGTAAATATTTATGGTCATTGCAGTCGTGTGTGTGTGTGTGTGTGTGTGTGTGTGTGTGTGTGTGTGTGTGTGTGTGTGTGTAAAACACACATGTTGCACATTCTAATCTTTGGCGTCTTAAATCTCTCTTGGAAATTTGATCTTTGCTTATCTCTTTCTACGCTAACATGTCTGATTCTCTCTGGCATGAGAAGGAAACTGTTTACTCTTCAGTGTTTTGGCCAAATTCCTGCTTTCTGCTGTATTTGTTTACTGTCTGGTCCAGGGATGGGCAGAATTTATAACACGTATTCCAAATATGTATTTTATCATTAACGTTTGAGTGGGTTTATAGCGTTTGATAGTGTTTTGTATTTTTAAAATATTTTGTAAGAAGTTCTACATTATGACATCATTAAAAATGATTGGCGATTGATGACTTGTTGAGATCAGAAGGGAAAATTTGATCCATATGAAAGAAGGTGGTGAAGGTAAGAAACGTGTAGCTGCCAGCTTTCAGACAGGCGTCTAATAATCTACAAATAAATATTTGATTGAATATCGTACCCTAATTACAGGAGCTGTTTAATAGGATCAGGATTTTGCATACCGTCACATGTTTGACTTCCTGACACATTATATATTATTATATTTATGATTAACAATCAAATGATTAATGAGGTAGAAACTAATTGCTATAAATGCAGAAAATCTGTTGCTCTTAAACATTGTTTACTGAATGGTGTGATGGTGAAGGAACAGATCAAATAGATCCATTGATGGAAGGTTTGTAAAGAAATTTCATGCTCCCATGTAAAAGTATTTTCGTTTTTTTTCAATACAAAAATACAGTAATTTATTTTGAAACATAGTGTGGCTGCTGTATTTTGTAGTTTATTTTGAT
Source organism: Silurus lanzhouensis (assembly GCA_039877035.1). Classification (NCBI taxonomy): domain Eukaryota; kingdom Metazoa; phylum Chordata; class Actinopteri; order Siluriformes; family Siluridae; genus Silurus; species Silurus lanzhouensis. The sequence goes on from JBCEWE010000181.1 coordinate 508,960, forward strand.
ACACAAAGTATTTGGTAGTTTATTTAAAAATACATTTTGCTGTATCTCTGCCCAACCCTGCCTGCGTCCGAAAGTCCAAAGTGAAATCTTTTCTAATATAATGCAATCAAAATATATTATGAATACAAAGAGTGGAAAGTCAAATCTTCATATTATTTACAATATTCACATACATTTCTGAATTTTCTGTGTCCCATCTTTGTGCTTAAATGTCAGTAAGATGTACTTTTACACCATACGCCCACATTACAGTTACATAAGCGCATTACAATTATCGTATTTACACAACCGAGCAGCTGAGTGTTCAGGGCCTTGCTTAGTGGCTTTAGTGGAACGTTGGTGCCACTGGGATTTGAACTCATGACCTTCTACACAGAAATAAATCATCCTTCCCACTGAGATTCCACTTCTTTGCATCATAAATCTTAAATCTGATTTCATTTCTTTTTCTAAATGAGTTAACATGATCAATATCACACATCTACTTACATTTCAATAAGATCCTGGAAACAATGCAACATCTCATTTATTCAATATTTTGAAATGACCAAACTTCCTGTTTATTTTTCCTCTACATTTATTTAAAGAAAAATAAACCCCATATTTCCCCATGTGGCCTCAGATTTTTGACCCCACTGTAGACTGTACATAAACGTTTCCAGATGTTTCTGCTGTTTCGCAGCTGTAAAATATCTCTATTATCCTGTTTAATAGACTGTAAAGACCAGAATTTCACATTTGCTGTTCTAATAAGCTCCACTCTTCTGGGAAGATATTCTACTCGATTTTGGAGTGTGTTTGTGGAGATTTGTGCTCATTCACCCAAAAGGGAGTTACAAAATATCAGGTAGGTGAGGTGAAGAGTCCAGGGGTGCATTCAGCATAGAACATTCATCTCTAAGATGCTCATTAGAGGGTTAAGTTCAGAGCTCTACAGCAGGAGATCTTCCACTCCAACCCATGTAAAGCAGATCATCATGGAGCTAGCTTTGAGGTTTGTCATACATGAACAGGTTTGGGTCTCCTAGTTCATTAAACATAAAAATCTAAAGACCCGTGCCTCCAACTTTTTGGTAACATTTTGTGGGAAAGATACATATGACTGTAATAGTCAGGTGTCCCAAAACCTTTGAAATCTTTGATCTACCTCATTTTATTCTTGGTAAAAAGAAAAAAAATTGTTTTTTCTTTCTTTTTTTTTTTTTATGCTTTGCAAATTTTTTTTTACGTTGATAAAAAATGAGTAAAAAAAACATGCTAAGAATTTCGTTTTTTCCCAAAAAATAGCAAATTGTTAACATATGTCAAATAATTAAAGATGCTTAAATATTTGTGTAAATAATAATACATTCATTAATAAAAAAGTATACCATTTTGAATTGATTGAATTGTAAAGTGAGATAAGACAGAAGATATACGAATAAATATATATATATTATATAATAAATAAATAAAATAAATAAATGAATCAATCAATCAATGAATTAATCTTTCCCAGCTGCTTATAGATGAAAATGTGCAATATTCTAGAATGGTGGATTTTAAATAACATTTATGCTCCACCCACTTCAAAATGTTTTATATTTTAGATATTTTTATTTTTATTTAAACTTTTTTTTTTTCATTTATTTATTTTTATTTATTTCATTCATTTAACAGAAAATGTTTAACCAAACCCGTTTTTTCAGTAGCGTCTTAAATAAAGAAACAATTTTTTTTTATGTTTGCTAAAGAGATGCCTTACCTAAAATATCCAGATCCACTTTGAAATTAACGAAGTGCGTGTGGACGTTCCCGAGCACGTTTTCCGCGACCTGGTGGCCGTACTTGAGACTGCCGGGCACTTTATAAGAGGATGATATATATCCTGTGGCGTGAACTCTGGCCTCCACGGTGCCGCTCTCGTAGAAGATGAAGTCCCAGATGTAGTCGTAGTTTCCGATGGCCGTGATGGTGCGGATGTACAGCGCGCTGTTGGTCAGGCCTCCGTAGCTGTTCTGGAAGAAATCTGAAAAGTGGCGGCGTAGTGGTCGCCCCAAGTCGTGCTCGAAGACGCAGATGGCGTTTCTGAAGAGCTGCGTTGCGTTGATGTCGATGTAGCGGTAAACGTCTACATAAGTGGCGGAATATGGACAATCGACCCCTCGAACCAGCTCATGGGCGAATCGGCCAATGCCAATGCTGGTGTCCAGAAATTTGGTGAGCATCATCCCTGGAGTTATGGAGCCGTACACGGACATTGCCTCCTGGACGCTGAGCTCGTAGATGATCCTTTCTCCTTTGAAGCGAACGTCGAACACTCGCATGCCGGTCAGCGAGCTCAGACCGAATGCAAAGCTCCACTCCTTGTAAATCACCTGGTTGTTCTTCACACTGAAGCGTTTGCCTTGAAGGTAATACTGATGTGGTCCCAGTCCTGTAGGTTTACTTTTTGGTTTCAGCGAGGCGTAATTAGAGATATCTTTATACACAATCTTTTGTACATCATTTGCTGCATACTTTTTTTTAAAACTCTCAATGCTGTCGAAGTATTCGCTGTTGTACATGACTTTTTCAACAGTCCAATCTGAGGAGTTTGCACTTTCATGACAGACTAAAATTTCAAAGCCAACTGGATGGATATACATGCCGCTGACATCACGAAAAAACGATACCCACGTCTTTCGATCTCCAGATTTTACTCCTCTGGGCATCCCTTCGAAAACATTCAGGTTTTTTTTTTTCGGGTCGTAACCAAAGCTCTCCTTCAGTTCGGTCGTCAGCTGGGTGAAGATGTTGCCATACACCAGCTCAAAAAGCTGCGAGTACTCCCCGATGGTCACCGGACGGGAATTGAAAGGTAAGCTCTCCTTATTGTACTTCTCTATTGTAACATCCCGATGGCGGATTGGACCGGACAGAGGTCCCACCACATACTCCTTGAGGTAGTTTAACTCTCCATAAAACACCACGACATTGGCGAGGCGTTCGGGTTTGGGCCCGTGAGAATCCAGGTATCTCAGCGCTTCTGCTTTCTTTGGCAGCAAAAGGTCAATCAAGAAGATGAAGTTCTCTGACGCTTTCGCGAAGGCAGAGCGAGAAATCCTCAAGTCCTTCTGGTTCCACATGTAATCGCGAACCAACCGGTATTCCTCGGGGGTCAGGTCGGAGAATATCAAGCTCTGGTCCGTGTGGTTGGCCACCACGGTTCCTTGGGATTGCATTTGGCATTTTGGAAGCCGATTGGAATTCAGGCATAACAAAACGATGTTCAGTATCACAGAGACGAGGGTGAAGAGAATCAGCAGACACTTGACAAGGGAGTTGGTCATTTGAGAAACCATGCCTAAGAGGATTCAGGGGGTTGGATCTTGATGTTCCTTCGCCGGAGAAGCTGAGATGTGAATGGGACTGCACCGTGTGCTCTGGTTAAATTCATGTGAGTGAAACCACACCCATGCTATACTTTCTCGTTCTCCGTTCTCAGGCTTTAAACACGCCTTTTTTTTCTTAACACCATTGTGCTACATCCTTCCACTCAGCACGGCTCACACTCGCCAATCATCTCACGGGTGAGACCCCTGTTCTATATATACAGAAGATTCACTGACATGGATCCAGGGAAAAACAACAACTCGCCATAATCTAAAGGTTGTGCACCAACTTAGTCTAAGAAACTTAAACCACACTTCAAACTTCAACTCTAATGATCTGGTGGTTTTAACAGGATTTATAGGGCTGCAAACATGTTCTAAAATCTCACCTAACTCTCAAACTAATTTTGAAGACTCCAGTGATGGACAAAAATCCTGATAAATAATCATTCTGAGGGAAAAAAAGGAAATGCAGAAGAAAAATGCTCTCCCCTTTAGCCCAAATAATTCAGTAGTGAAAGTGGATCCTGGAAATCTGCAGCCGTTTATGTGTTTGAGCTATAAATCTGTGGTGGACCCAAGCATGTGAGCTTTCTATGGGGAGAGTAGGCATGACTGTGAATTTCAGGAGAAGTGGACATCTCTTTAGGGGAAACCTGATCATTAACAAAAAAATTTATAAAAAAAAACCCTCTCACTGACCTTTTGAATATTTCACTTGAGTCACCTTCCAGAAGGGAATATTTTTGCTGATGATTTGCTCCGAGCTTCACCTCGGACACTCCGCCGGCTGACGAAATCCAGATGTTCCTCCAGTATACACATCTGCTCCAGTGATGAACTCTAACAACGATCTATTGGCTTTCAAAGGCTTTCTAGGTAGAAATACAACATGGCAACTGTGTTTTAGGATTTCGATGGAATTTCTGTAAAATATTTGAATATCGTTTAAGTTCATCTGCAGTTAGAGATTATAGACCTTCATTATTAAATGTTTGATGGGAAAACATTTCTATGTATTTTTCTATGACAGGATTTATGTAAAAGAATTATTCTAAATTGGTAGCAAAACCCAGCATAATAGAATACATACACACACTCACACACTCACACACACTCGGACCTCAACCCCATTTAACACCTTCCTTTGGGATGAACTGGAACTTTGACTGCACCCAAGGCCTCGTTACTCCTCCTACATTAGAACCTTACTTACTTAACTAACAACCTTGTGGCTGAACAAATTCCCATAAATCTCCACAAGCACACTCCAAAATCTAGTGGAACATCTTCCCAAAAGAGTGGAGATTATTTTACCAGCAAATGGGCACAAAAAGCACATCCAATACCAATCTAACGCTCAGGTGTCCACAAACTTTGGTCCACCATATAATCGAGAGATGTTCAAGTCAAACCGGAAATTTTAATGTTCCAGGTATAAAACTCGGTATAAAACACGTGTCCAGAGACCGTTAATCGAAATGGCAGACAGAAGTGTTAGTAGTTGTGGTGATGAATTTCTTGTGAATGAAGGCATGAAACCTGCAGATATCTACAGAAGACTTCCAGCACATCACGGCGATGAGACGCTCAGCGGTCGCGGTGGTTCCCTGATGACGGAGCGAAGCGGGATGTCCTTGGATGGTTCACTATCAAATCTTTCTATGGCGAATCTTTCCTAAATATATTTAGTAAAGATTTCTGAAAATAAATGCAGTTTTCACTCCTTGAAATTTGTTCTTGTCTTTTAAAAACTCCCACTTTGACTTGAACACCTCTCATATATATATATATATATAAATGTGTGCATGACATATGGATTTTTAATAACCTAACACTTCTTTTGGACAGAAGTCTCTTGGACTTTGTATCTTGGTCTCCATGATGTTGTTTGTTTAGAAATGTTCTCTGAGAAACTCTGGGATCTTCCAGGAACATGACTACTGAGATCACGTGACACTTTTATTTGGACTTTTGTATGACCCCTGATGATGCCCAGAAGTAATTTAGTTTCTCAAAGGCTGATGCTTATATTTATATGTTGTTTATGTGGCAATATTTCCAGTTAAATATACTGTATAATCCCAATTATATCCAATTCAATCCCAAAACACTTGGGAGGGTGTAAATAATTATGCATAATGATTTAACCATAAAATCGAAAAGCCTCCTCTCTCCATGGTCCGTAACTGGACGACTTTTGGTGAAGTTTGGGGGCATCATTTCTCCCAACATTAGGAAGTGAAGCAGGGGTCAAAGGTTACTCTAAAGCCTGGTTTTGGTTAAATGTCAGTACAGTATGTTGCTTTTGGCTTTCTTCCTTTTGGATTGTTTCCAATTGGCCTCCATCTGCAGGCTCTTGACGTTCATGCTAACACTTCCCAGAGATGTGCATCGCCGAGTGAACAGGAAGCACGCTGACCCTATAGTGAACCTTCAGTGCAAACTGGTGCAATTACTGTAGTAACCAGGGATAATTCCTGCACTTATCGTCTTAGAGAAAAGCAGAAGAAAGTGTTAGACAGTGAAAGCAGTAATTGTGTACATAAAGTGTGGTCAAAAAAATTATTCAAATGATTGTTTACCTATAAACAGGAACAACTCTTCAGTTCTCAAATCAACACACATCTCTGATTATAGCTGTGTTTGAAATTATATATGTTGTAAATCTCGGCTTAAAATCAGCAAACTCAAAGCCCACAGAGATACCTTCACTTCTAACAAGTCTGGTCCTACTTCTGTATTCCCATAAAATACACCTCAAAACCAGTGTCTCATTATTGTAAGGGAATTTAATCCTGAGCTCAGCCTGGGAGCTCTGGTGCCCCCTTGTGTCCCTTCCATCTTCTAGAAATATGCCTGTAGGTGGACTGATGACTTACAAGTTCTCTCAACACATGTGAACATATACTACCATCTTAACCAACAATATGAAGTGTCTCCACTGCCCTCACAAGGTGATGTAATGCACTAACACAGCCAGGTCAGCATATTTGCTTGGTGTATTCAATCACCCTCAGGTATAAATGTGCACACGGTTTCTTATAATGGTTCTTCATCATGGATGTATTCCCTCTTTACACACACACACACACACACACACACACACACACACACACACACACACACACACACACACACTTTGAATCCACCAATGCCAAAACCAAAGTTGCCCCAACACAGAACCCGAACCCCAAACATTAATGAACTGACAGCCGAGAAACAATGCCAAGCGATGCCACTGCTTTCAAAGGCTTTTATTATCACACTTTATTCTGTTTCCTCTTCTTGTTCGTTAAATGTTGCCCGTCTTTAGCCCTCAACTTACACCCTATATCTCATTTCTTATTCCTTATTCCTTTTTTTTTTTTTTTTTTTGCAAGAAAAGTAATCAAACAAAATGAACTTGACAATCACAAAACGCAACATTTCTTTAACAGACATCAGACAAGCATAAAAACAATATAAAAGAACAGATGATTAAAGAAAAATAAACACCACCACCAGACTGGGGCTTCTGTGCAGATTTAAGTTCCTCTGTCAAATTCTTTATCTTCTTCATTCCTATTAACAATAAGGTTTGGGAGTGTTTTCACAGACCATATTCTTTTCTTACGGAAGTCCTAAGATGCCGTGCATTATAATTATATTTATAATTATTTTATTTCTATTTTATATTCATATACAGTACAGACCAAAAGTTTGGACACACCTTCTCATTCAAAGAGTTTTCTTTATTTTCATGACTATGAAAATTGTAGATTCACACTGAAGGCATCAAAACTATGAATGAACACGTGTGGAATTATATATGGAATTATATACATAACAAAAAAGTGTGAAACAACTGAAAGATGTCATATTCTAGGTTCTTCAAAGTAGCCACCTTTTGCTTTGATTACTGCTTTGCACACTCTTGGCATTCTCTTGATGAGCTTCAAGAGGTAGTCACCTGAAATGGTCTTCCAACAGTCTTGAAGGAGTTCCCCGAGAGATGCTTGGCACTTGTTGGCCCTTTTGCCTTCACTCTGCGGTCCAGCTCACCCCTAAACCATCTCGATTGGGTTCAGGTCCGGTGACTGTGGAGGCCAGGTCATCTGGCGCAGCACCCCATCACTCTCCTTCTTGCTCAAATAGCCCTTGATGCCTTCAGTGTGACTCTACAATTTTCATAGTCATGAAAATAAAGAAAACTCTTTGAATGAGAGGGTGTGTCCAAACTTTTGGTCTGTACTGTATATATATATATAATTTTTTTTTTCTTGTGATCAAGACTCAATTCTCCGGTGATCTTGGCCATGACATACAACACCGAAAACACCGAAAACTAAATTCTGATCACGAGTAAAAGATTATTAAAAAATAAATGAATTTGTGATCACAATGTTGGATCTGTCAAGATCACGAGAAGACAAGAAGGAACATAATATTATAATGCATGGCCTCTTAGGACTTATTTACTTTCTCCTACCAACTTCTGTAAACTAAAGACTTCTCCGATTTTACAGATCTAAGAGGCCATGCATTATTAATTACTTTCTTTCTTGTGATCACGACTTAATTTTCTCATGATATCGAAGTAACAAAAGTTCTAGATTGCAGCATTATGGATAATAACCAGAACCATGTGTGGCAGCGGATGCGTGGATGCACCAGCGCCTGCTGGTTCTGCTTATGGTTATTATCCATGATGCTGACTCCAGAGCATGCATCCCGAAAACGCAGAAGTCGTGATCATGAGAAAACAAGAAAAAAAAAAAAAAGATTATGCATGGCCTTTTAGGACTTCAGTACCTTTTAGCCTCCACAAGAAAGTGAAGAGTCTTTACTGCCCTCATGAGGTGATTTGATGCAATAACACCCACAGGAGGGCATTTTGGTGCATTTCCTTTTCTTTTTTTTTTTCTTTTAACATACACCTGCATAAAGAATAATAAATATAATATAATATAATATAATATAATATAATATAATATAATATAATTATTATAATTAATATAATATAATATAATAAAGATATATTTCGCTTAAGATTTGAGACTCACCCAGGAACCCCCCCCCCCTCCACCCTACACCCCGCAGTCTCTGTTTTAAATGACGTCAGGGCTAGCCATGTCCGGGTCACGTGACTCCATGTAGGCGTGTTTAAGGCCGCTGATGTAAACACGGCAGACGCGTTTCTATTTTTTTTGTTGTTTGAGTCTGGAAGTCTTGATCTATGCGGCAGCGCGGATAAATTCACCCCGCCATGGAGCTGTACATCAACCTGAAGGTGAATTTTCGGGGCAACACGAAGAGTTTTCTGCTGTCCGGGTCCGAGCATAAGAGCTGGGAGTCAATGGAGGCCACGGTGAGCGCGACCATCGGGTTGTGTGTGTGTGTGTGTGTGTGTGTGTGTGTGTGTGTGTGTGTGTGTGTGTGTATTGTTACTGTTATAATCATAATAATAATAATAATAATCATCATCATCATCATCATCTCGTATTCCGTGTACATCATCATGATCATGTGGATGATGTTTATTTGTTTAGTTGTTTTGTTCTCCAGATGATGAAATGCAGGACTGGGCATGTGTGCTGCTCTTGTGTAGGCCTGATAAACCCATAATCCGCTTTTATCACAAAGTGTGTAGAGAACAACGCGACATCCTGCCCCATTTCCTCCTCCTTATTTATAAACCCTTGTCCTTTCCCTCTTTTGAGTTTCCTTATTGCAGAAATGTTTGTTCTCATCTTCCACTCATACCTGACTCAGCTCATTAATGAGTGTCACGTGATCCGAGTGGGCGTGTCAATCAGGGGGTTATTTCAGGTTAGATTGGATGGAAGGAAACGCTTGGGTAGTCTTTAGATACTATCACAATTCTTATAACCTTGTAGAAAGGTGATGGTGGTGGTGGTGGTGGTGGTGGTGAGGTTAAAATCTGAGATCATGTTGCACACAGGACGATGTCTTTCGGGAAACGCTGACTTATGAAGGTCGGCGCTCCCTGTGACTGTGCGTGCAGCCCTGTGCTGCCATCTGTTGGCGTTTTAGAAAACTAGTCTTGAAACCTTTTGGTAGCACATCTTAGTTTGGACGTGTTTTTGTTGGTATGGAGACGCTTCAGATAGGAGTTCTGTAGGACGGCGTGGAAGGAGGTTTCTTGGTACCTGGAGTAGCTTTGAGAAAGAGGAAAAGGGACGTTCGGGATGAAATGTGTTTTTTTAAATTATTTTTTATTTTATCGCTGATAGGATGTTTTGGGGGACAAGGTGAGGGAGGCGAGCTTGAGATGGTTTGGACATGTACAGAGGAGGGACATGAGAAGAATGCTGAGGATGGAGCCACCAGGAAGGAGGAAAAGAGGAAGGCCAAGGAGGAGGTTTATGGATGTGGTGAGGAAAGACATGCAGGTAGTTGGTGTGAAAGAGGCAGATGTAGATGACAGAGTGATATGGAGACGAATGATCCGCTGTGGCGCCCCCTAATGGGAGCAGCCGAAAGAAGAAGAAGAAGAAGAAGATCGCTGCTATAACATAACTGAGAAAATGCAGCGACTCGTCTGTGGATTTTTCATAACCGTAAATGTCTTTATAATGGCGTAAACGTACTAATAAAGCAAATTGTGATCTAATCAGCTTGCGGTTACCATAGAAACGCTAACGTATTAGAAAGCGTAAAGACCTGTGTCGAGCGAGAGCTTCGTCAGAGCTGTCAGTCGTACAAAGACACCATTCGAGCGCATTCCTGGAGACGTGTCTGGCAGGTTCGTGATGTCACGCTGGTGTGTTAAAGCCGTGTTTTCCGCCCCGCAGGTGAAAAGATCTTTCGGCTTGTGCAGCTTACAGCTGACGTACCTGGACGAGGAAAACGAAGAGGTGAGTAAGAAGCTGAAACGATGCCAAGTGTGTCATAGTGCTAATTTTTGACATTTTAATTAATTGAATGGTTTTTTGTAGGTGTCGATAAACAGCCAGCGTGAGTCACGTTATTTTCTTTCTTTCTTTATATTTCCATATTTCTTTCCATAAAGTGCGTTTTAATTACTGCTCATTATTGTTTTTTTTTTTTACTTTGCAGTGGAGTATGAAGAGGCTCTGAAGGTACACAATTAATTCTAGTGTTTTTTTTTTTCCTGTAGCAAAGCAGGAAGATCATAAGATCATCTTCACATGATGTAACAAAAATCGACATACACTGTATGAGCAAAAGTTTGTGGACACCCGACCCGATTTCTATGTGCATTTCGAATGTCATGTTCTTCATATAAAGTCTCCTTTTGCTGTTAGAATAACCTCCACTCTTCTAGGAAGATGTTCCTCTAGCTTTTGTGGAGATGAGTGTGAGATTTTCACTCTCCGACTGATTAGCGCCGATCACCTGCTTGTTCTCCGCAGAGCGCAGCGCGGCAGAGCAACAGGCTGCAGATGAACGTGTACGAGAGCAGAGCGACCACCGGCCGTGTTCCGGGTCCGGTCCCAGGCCCGGGTTTGTCCCAGGTGAAATCCGGAAGCCTGACGGAGCCGAAGAGAGGATTCCGGCCTCCTCAGCACTTCCCGAGCCTGGCACAGGCGGTGAGCCGAAAAGTTCAGGCTGCTGCGCTCGAGGAGGGTTTAGTAAGGAAACCTAATCTGCTGTTTTCGCTGCACACACTGATACGGGGGTCTCGTCGTTTCTGTGGAAACCGGCGTCCGAGACGCAGAGGCGGGATTCCTGTTCCTGCTCCGTTAGCCGGCCTTTCGTTCTAATTCCCATTCTCAGATTTTTCCATCCAATGTAACTATAAAGGAGTCAGAAATGATTTACAAATGTGTTGAAATGGAGCAAATCAGACGTCTGGGTCAAATCTAATCACTTAGACATTCCTACAGGGTACGACATGTAGGGAAATGTTTGTTAGGAATATCAGTCCCTTCATCAGAGACGTCTTTCCTGCACTTTAACTATAGACATTATCCCAAAGCGGCTTTACAGAAATAACCAGATTATGAAAATACATTTTTTTTATTTCTAATGAGCGAAAAACTCTCCGAGATGCCATGAGGAAGAAACCATGAGAAGATCATCCTGGTCTGGGTGGCACCGAATGTCTATTCATTACAGTTCCATCACTGTTGAGGTCGTTGCCGTCGTAATGGAATAATTGATGCTATTTATGTCACCTGACAGTGGTTTTAATGTTATGGCTGATCTGTCTGTCTGTCTGTCTGTCTGTCTAGACGGACGGACGGATGGATGGATAATCACTGTATTCGTCCCAGAGGGAAATTCAAATGAGATTATTCTTAAAAATTTCACTAAATTGGTGTGTGAGAGAAAAATACATCACATCCTGAAAAAACTTTTCCACAGTTTTACTTATACAATTGTCAATTTCTCATATAAATAATACAAACATCTGTCTGATTCGTCCTAAAAGTTCTACCTCAGGACGGAGGCTGATAACAGTTAACAGCTGATAACGTCAACAGTGCGTGATAAATGGACGTTTCACGACCAGGACGAGGGATGAGTCTGGTTCCTCTCAAGGTTTCTTCATCATGACGTTTTCCATGCCACTGTAGAGAAAAGAGAAACGGGTTTCGAAGGTCTTCAGTTTGGCCAGTACTTTTTCTATTTGATTCTATTCTATTTGAATAATTGTCCACCCCCCCCCCCCTTCCCCCCCTTATTAAGGTGACCCTTAACGAGCTGAAGGGCGGGAAAGCGGAGGATAAGACGCCTCCAGCCTGGTTCACCTCTTACATGGAGAAGGTAAACCTGTTCATTCTGTCTGTAAAGCAAAAGATCGAACAGAATGATATTATATTTAATATTAAAATCTATTATAATTTATATCTGATGATCTAAAAACTGCTTCAGTTTAAGGACCAGGTGGTTCGTGAGGCTGTGGAGAAGATCTGCAGGGAGTTCTCAGGCCAGTGTTGCATCCATAAACCCCTGGGAGCTGAGGCTCAGGTCTCGGAGGTTTCCTCGTCCACGCTTCCCGGCGCTCCGAGCTCGGCTCCAGCCTGCAGCAGCTGCAGAGGGCAGACGGCAGGTGGAGGATACCAGTGCAGGTCAGATGGTTGGAGATGATTTTATTGTGTGTGGTGGATGAGATGACGTTGCTGAGAGTTTGTGTTGACGTGGTTTCTGGCTGTGTAGCGTGTGCACGTCCTGCACCCTGTGTGAGCCGTGTAGCTTCTCACACGACCCGAGCCACAACCTGGTGAGAGCTCGGACACCTCTCTCCATCCCTGAGCGTGGATCTCCAGCACCGGATCAGAGCAGGTGAGCTCCTTGACTGTGTGTGTGTGTGTGCTTTCTTATCTTCTGTGCTGAAACTCAACAGCAGTTCAAAATCTTTTTGGTTTCCTTTCCGCAATTCGTTTTCAGGTTCTACAGACGAGGAGATCGGAGCTTCCGCAAGGCGGAGAAGCAGCGCTTGAAGGCGGAGAAGCGTCAGCTGAAGGCGGAAGTGAAGGAGATCAGGAAGCAGCTGAGGATGGAGAGGAGGAGTCTGCAGTGGGGCTGTGCAGGAGACGGAAACTCCTCCCCTGTGCTTCTACAGCCACGGGCTACACAGGCCAACAGCCCCGAGTGAGTGTTTTATACATACTCATTACTGTCTGATTATAGAGCTGCGAAAATCTGATCTAATTACCGCACTGTTTAATATAGCGCTGTAAAAATCCAATCTAATTACAATGCTGTCTGATTATAGCGCTGTGAAAATCTAATTAAATCATTGACGGTGCTGTCTGATTATTTGACTGTGAAATTCAGATCTAATTACAGCAATTATGGTGCTGTCAAAATCCGATCTAATTACAATGCTGTGACAATCTGATCTAATCACAATGCTGTCTGATTATAGCGCTGTGAAAATCTGATCTCTTTACAGCAATTACGATGCTGTCTGTTTATTGCGCTGTGAGAATCGGATATAATCACAATGCTGTCTGATTATAGCGCTGTGAAAATCTGATCTCTACAGCAATTACAGTGCTGTCTGTTTATTGCACTGTGAGAATTGGATCTAATTACAATGCTGTCTGATTATAGCACTGTGAAAATCTGATCTCTTTACAGCAATTACGGTGCTGGTCTGATTATACACCTGCAAGAATCTGATGCAATTACAGTGAACTGTCTCTAATAAGAATATTAACTATTACAAAAATGGATAAAAGGTCTGATTATACAAGTGTGAAAATCTAATCACAGCAAGTACAGTGCTGTCTAATCATAAATCTGTGAATATCTGATTTATTTGCAGTGTCTATAATCTTATTAGACTATATAACTGCAAAAAAATCTAATCTAATTACCATATTTACAACAATGTCTGACTGCTCGCAAAATCACCACCTAATAAAGAAAAAACTAATTTCAAACTGCTAATAATGTCTGATGTTCAAAAATGTCAGATTATCTAATCAATGAGCCAAAGAGTGTAAAGGTTATTAAAAAGTCTGATAATCTAATGTGTCTAATCTTGTAAATACTGATAATGTAGCAAAGGCGAGGAAACTAATACGGAAGTGGCAGTCTAATCATCTGCCTCGTCTGATCCTTCTGATGCCATTTAATCATTTAATAACATCTGTAATGTAAATGTCTGATGTGTCCAATAAACTAGTCTCACACACACACACACAAACACACACACACACAAACACACACACTCACTCTCATGTAAATGTGTTACATTGCTGTACTCAGGTTCGTTTCCTTGAAACACACATTCTGATTGTGTTAATCTAATAGAGGAGTGTATTCAGGATGGGAAACAAGCTTTTTTGTTGTTGATGTTCATGATGTTTTAATATTTGCATGTCCTCAGGCGTCCGAAGCGTCCGTGTCCTCTAGCTGTCCCAGCGATGACTGCGCTGCTGCTGGACGAAAATCTGCCAGACGGTTCTCGTCTGAGGCCCGGGACCAAATTCATCAAATACTGGAAGATGAAGAACAGCGGCACAATGAGCTGGAACTCGGACACGAAAGTACAGTGACACACACACACACACACACACACACACACACACACACACACACACACACACACACACAAACACAACTGCTTTGGTTATACACATTGTCTCATCTATAAGACATGTTAAATACACTAACACACACAGACACACCCACACACACACACACACACACACACACACACACACACTGGTTACACACTTTGTGTCATTATCTATAAGAGACGGTAAATAAAGTAACACACACACACACACCGGTTATACACATTGTGTTATCTATAGGAGACGTTAAATACAGAAACACAAACATACACACACACACTGGTTACACACATTGTGTCATTATCTATGAGACTTTAAATACAATAACACACTCTGGTTACACACATTGTGTTATCTATATGAGACATTAAATACAGTAACACACACACACACACACACACACACACACACTGGTTACACACATTGTGTCATTATCCATGAGACGTTAAATACAGTAACACAAACACACACTGTTTACACACCTTGTGTCATTTTTCTGTAACAATAGCTCTAAGACGTTGGCGTTTCCATGGTAACAGCTCATAGTCGATTGATTATGGTGTTGAAGGACAGTTTTTGTAACGTTTGTGGAAGGAGTTCTTCAGTTTTATAGTTTTTTGTAATGTAGAAAAAGTTTCCTGGATGTTACACGTCGTAAAATTGATACTCTGAAAGTGTTTTTATTAAAGAAGAGAGAAAACTGGTGATTAGAAGAGAAATAAAACCCTGATGTGCTGTTTTCACTGAATAATCCTCCTGGTTCCTGCTTGTTCTTTCCAGCTGAAGTTCATGTGGGGGAATCTGGCCGTGGGTTCGGGGGAGAGGTGGAGGGAGGTGTCTGTGCCCACGCTGCAGCCGGGGCAGGTTCGGATCTCAATCAGCTTCATCCACCACTCTTTCCTTCACCCTTCCTTCTTCTGAGCGCATCCTGTGGTGTTTTCTACAAGACACTACACACACACACACACACACACACACACACACACACACCACACACAAAACTAAATATAAAAATTCAATTAAAACACTTTTTTTTTTTTAATTCATTATATTTATTTATTTGTTTGTTTGTTTATTAAATAATAAATACACACACACACACACACACACTTAGGTTACACAGCTAGTATTTTCTATAACAAGCAGTACATTTCAGTAACACAAACTACACACACACACACACACACAACTTAAAATTTTATATAACACACTAAGTACCATAACACACAATATTTAGTATGAATGTGATGAATGATAGAAATACACAGTGTACAGTAGTAAAAGTGATGTCCTTATCTTGAAGTGCGTGTGTGTGTGTGTGTGTGTGTGTGTGTGTGTGTGTGTGTGTGTGTGTGTGTGTGTGTGTGTGTGTCAGGTGGGATTAGTGAGCGTGGCGTTAAGCGCTCCCACCCTCGAGGGCACCTACACCTCACACTGGCGCCTGGCACATGGAGGAGAGCAGTTCGGCCCACGGGTTTGGTGCAGCATCCTCGTGGATCCTAAAGCTCCAACTGCCATTTCTGCTGACGGCCTTCTGGTGTCACCATGTGTCACTCCGCAGGTCACTACACCCCCCTCCATCACTACTTTATTTCTGTCTGTCTGACTATACAGACATACACACATGCATATATACAGTATCTTACAAAAGTGAGTGCACCCTCAGTGAACATGTCAAAATTGTGTCTAAAGTGTGAATATTGTGTGTGTGATCACCATCGTTCTCCAGCACTGCTTTAAACCTCCTGGGTCTGGAATTCAGAGCTGCACAGGTTGTTGCTGGGATCCTCTTCCACTCCTCTATAATGACACATTGACTACTCTTAAAATATATCCAAGTTTCATTTCTGTAGTATTGTCCCTTGAGAAGATTATACAGTAACCCCCCGCGGTTGGAATCTGGCGCCCCGGTTTATTTATAAATAATTAGTTTGGCGGATTTTCCCGGTGTCTCACGGAGACCAAAACACTAATAGGGAATTGTTTTTATGGAGTTTTATGTTGAAATAATGAAATGGATTAATGAAAATATAATTATTCCTTATAAAATGTTGATACAGTACAGTACCGTATACATAAAATAGCGTCCATTTATCGCGGTTTTTCGTTTATCACAGGACAAATCTGTAAATGTGTGTTAGTGAGCACTTCTCCTTTACCCAGAGAATCGTCCACCTCACAGGTGTGGCAGATCAGGATGCTGATTAGACAGCATGATTACTGCACAGGTGGGCTTTAGGCTTTAGGTCTGCGGTTATGAGGCCGGTTTGATGTACTGCTGAATTCTCTGAAACGCCTTTGGAGACGGCTTATGGTAGAGAAATTAACATTCAATTTACGGGCAACGGCTCTGGTGGACGTTCCTGCAGTCGTCATGGCGATGAAAAATGGGGGCAAAAACAAAAATGTTGCGTTTATCATTTATTGTGTGTGTGTGTGTGTGTGTGCGTGTGTGTGTGTGTGTGTGTGTGTGTGTGTGTGTGTGTGTGTGTGTGTCCATCCATCCATCCTTCCTTGTGGCTTGTGATTGGCTGGAGGGAGTTCAGTTGTAATAGTTGATTGTGAATCACTGGTAGTTCAGAGTGATGAACACACAGGTAGTTTGTGGTTACTTGAATTAGTGTAAACAGAAGAAGGAAGTAGAAACTTGACATGATAAAATCAAAAATATTGGAAATGAATGATTATAAGGTTAAAAGGTTTATTGAGCTATTTTTTTTTATTTGTTTGGTTTATTGGAATCTTATAAAAACTGCTAGACATGTCTGATTATGTTGAAGATATTCACTGATCCTTCATCCTTTTCAGGAGAAATCAGCTCGGACGTTAGAGAGGGAGGAGAAGAACCGCACAACATCTCGGGAGCCGCTGCTCATCACCGTGGATGAGGATTGTGATCAGGAGTTTTACATTCCATCTGTGGATCTGCTGACGGCGCAGGTACGTCTGATCATACTGAGAAGAACACTATATGGCCAATTGTTTGTGGACATGAGTCCATACACTCGGTATGTCTTTTTTAACCATCCCAGCTTACTGAACATCCCATTCCACATTTACTCCTGAATCACTGATTCTTTAAAATCTGAAACGAATAAATTGTGAATGAAGATGGGAGAAGAGCAGGTTAGATGTAGGCATTGTGCTTTCCTGCTAACATTTTTTGTTATTTCTTTCATTGTAAAGTATTTGATTATTAATACTTCAGTATCAATACAAAAACTATATTTCTTTCTTTTATTATTTATTTATTAGGACTTGCTGTCTTTTGAGCTTCTGGACATTAACATTGTGCAAGAGTTGGAGAGCGTTCCCAACAACACTCCCGCAGGTAACACCCCCTCACTCCCGCAGGTAACACCCCCTCACTCCCGCAGGTAACATGCCCCCTCAGGTAACACCCCCTCACTCATGCAGGTAACACCCCCTCACTCCCGCAGGTAACACCCCCTCACTCCCGCAGGTAACATGTCCCCTCAGGTAACACCCCCTCACTCATGCAGGTAACACCCCCTCACTCCCACAGGTAACATGCCCCCTCAGGTAACACCCCCTTGCTCCCTCGCTCCCACAAGTAACATGCCCCCTCAGGTAACAATCCCTCACTCATGCAGGTAACACGCCCCCTCATGTAATGCCCCCTCAAGTAACACCTTCTCCGGTAACACCCACTCATTCCCCCAGGTAACACTCCCCCAGGTAACACTTCCTCATCCCCTCAAGTAACTCCTTCAGGTAACACTCTTAATTACTTAAATTACTAACGCTAAATCTCTCTCTCTCTCTCTCTCTCTCTCTCTCTCTCTCTTTCCTTTCTATCTTTTTTTTCTCTCTCTCTCTCCTTCTTTCTCTTCCCCACTTTATTTTCCTTCCTCTCATTTGTTCTCTCTCTCTCTCTCTCTCTCTCTCTCTCTCTCTCTCTCTCTCTCTCTCTCTCTCTTTCCTTTCTATCTTTTTTTTCTCTCTCTCTCTCCTTCTTTCTCTTCCCCACTTTATTTTCCTTCCTCTCATTTGTTCTCTCTCTCTCTCTCTCTCTCT